>JBANCZ010002556.1:0-15344 GCA_037040025.1 Sphaerogastrella javana
TATTTGGTTTACATTTATGCTATTTACGAATAGGCTGTTTCGAGTTGTTTTTGTTTTTGTTTTTTTTGTTTTTATTTTTATTTTTTTTTTTTTTTTTTTTTTTTTTTTTGGTATTTTTTTGTTGTTTTTTTTTTGGGGTTTTCTTTGACATGTTTTACGGTTGGAATTAACATTTATCGAAATTGATTACTGATTATCTGCTCATATATCTCTGCGCATACAGGGTGCTGTTTCTCAATTCTGAGTTCATCATAATAATAGTTGTTGGCAATGTTTATTTTGAGTGTGTTTTTTAACGTTTGTATTATCTTTTTGTTGTTGTATGTGTCGGATGTTTTTGGCCAACATAAATTTGCAATTCTCTAATAAACACTAATGTCCAACTAGAATATGCATTTATGCAAATTCCCTGTGTCTGTATACGGTTACTAATACATACAAATACCCTGTGATCAATATCGAAACGGATCTGATCTTATGGAATTCCGACCTTTACATTAAATCGGTAAAACAATGGTTTCCCTTTCTTTGGTTGGAGCAACCCTAATTGACATTACTTTTTGAGTATGGTATATATCAATCAGTGTTTATTTGGCGAATACCCTCAAAAGAATATGGTAAAATTCCTGCTTCGACATCTGCACTTCCCATGTGATTACAGTACAGTACTATTACGTAAAGTTCCATATACATTAATATAAAATTCTTTGAAAATGTTGTGGATTTTTCAAGGAATCCCTTTCAATATTGATCATACGGCAAATCTATGCTTATATATATATATATTATATATATTTAATTATATATAATTCACATTTACTATTTGAAGAAAAAAAAATCGGAACTATATGATAATTGAGTACATCAATTCATCAATATTTTATAAGATCAAGTGTGTTTTGCTGGCAAGGAAACGAATACTTATATTTAATACTTGATGTTCGCTATGTTTATTCATGAATATTCAAAACAAATATTGACTACTCGAGTGCAACTTACTTATCTCAACTGCCAACTGGCAACCGACAACCAAAAACCGACAACCGACATCCAACGACCGTCAACTGGCAACAGGGGGCAACTGCCAAAGGAGTGGTGGGGGGAGGGGGGTTAGAGGGTGCTTGGGTATAGGTAAATGAAATTTGAAATAGACTCTTTGACTTATGTACGTAGTTTTTGTAGCTTTTTAAACACAATTTTTGTATTTATCATGCTTTTGATTTGGCCTCTGCAATGCCCTCTCTCACTCACTCTCTTCCTTCACTCTCTCTCTCTCTCTCTCTCTCTCTGTCTATCACACTATCTGTCCCTTTCATTCTTTGCTACTTTTTATGGCACTCCACCTGCTCTTGTTGCAAGTCTCTGTCCATCGCGCTATCTGTCGCTTTTTCTGCTTACTTTGACAGACTTTTGCTGCTACCGTATTTCTATTCCTCACTCTCTCTCTCTGTTTCTCTTTCTTTATCTTTCTCTCTCTATCTTTCTCTCTCTCTCTCATTCTCTTCCTCTCCCCCCTCTCGTTCTATCCCTCTGTGTTTTGCGGTATAGTACTCTGTGGGCTGTGCTGAAAAATTGACATATTTGGTGCCACCAACTGGAACCTGCTGCCATTTCTAGCGAGGGGGGGGGGGGGGTTGATAAGATGGGGTTTGTAGGGATAGTAGGGTAGGAAAAGAGAGGCAGAGTTTGATTTCTTTTTGGCTGCTTTGCGTTTCCGCTTGACGTTGACTAACAGCTTGAGTTTCCGGTCGGAGTGGAGACTGCTGGATATCTAACTTTTACAAACTTTGCCGGAATATATGATGATGATGATGATGATAAAGATGATGATGGTGATGGTGATGATGATAATCATGAAAACGATAATAACATTGATGATGATGTTGTTGTTGTTGCTGTCGTTCGGGGTATGTCAATGGCAGTCGAATCAGGCAACGACATCAACTGATTCAATTTAGCGGCAATGCAGCTTTGATTTTTGCAGACCAATTACCTTAAAAAAGGAGAGAGAGGACAAAGAAGCAGCAGAGAAAGAGAGAGAGGGAGATAGTGAAAGGAAGAGGGAAAAAGAGAGAGAGGGACAGAGAAAGAGAGACAGGTAGTAAAATAGAGCATGTTGCTGTTTCTATGGTTGATGTTGCTGTTGCTGTTGGTGTTGTTGGTGATGTTGGTATTGCTGGTGTTGCTAGGGCTCTGTGTGTGTGCGTTTGTGTGTGTGTGTATGTGTGGGCTATCGGAAGTGTATGCTAACTGCTAAAATCGTTTCGGTTACAGTTTAGCCCAAGATCTTCTTGAAATAGCTAAGGGTTTCCGGTTTTGTTAGCGAACGTCGTCGATTTGGCTTGAATGGCGCCTCGGTATCCTCCTGCAGGAAGTTGCGTTTTGTTGTGCCGCTTATTGAATCCAAGCCATCCTCAGTTTTGGCCACATGCTCAGCCCCTGCCTCAGCCACGCCCACAGTCTGTGCATCTGTCTTAGCCTTGACGCTGGTCGAGCTTTCTGTTATTGGTGTTGATGTTGCTGTTGCTGTTGCTCCTGGTGCTGCTGCTGTTGCTGTTGCTCCTGGTGCTGCTGGTGTTGCTGTTGCTGCTGTTGCTGCTGCTGCTGCTGTTGCTGCATTGGCATCTTGGCTATTTCGCTCTGTGGCTGCTGTCATTTGATCAGTTGATTCGCTGTTTATTTTGTTTGCTGTTGTTGTTGCCATTTGTGTGACAGCATGAGTTGTTGCTCCTGTTTCTGCTCCTGCTCCTGCTGCTGCTGCTGCTGCTGCTGCTGCAGTTGTAGTTGGCATTATTTCTGTTGTTGTTGTTGTCGATGTACCGACAATGGTACCGCTACCACTTCCAACAGACGTGTCCATATTTAACTGAACCTTGGAAGCAACTGCTGAAGTTGTTGCTGCTGCTGCTGCAGTTACTGTTGTTGCTGCTGTTGTTGCTGTTGCACTTGTTGCCGCTGGGTTGGTGGTAATATGCTCTACGTGCTGTACCTTGTGGCCAATGGCATGCTCTCCCACGTGTTCAGTGTGCTCGATGTGCTCCAGGTGCTCACTGTGCTTGGCCGGTGGCACATAGTGCGATTTGACCAGCAGCATCGGTGGAATGAAGTGTGAGTTGTCTGCCGTCTCTTTGACGTGTGTATGGGGTGGCAATTCATCGCGTGTCTGCTGCACCGGATGTATGGGATGTGCAATGCTGACCGTCGACGTGGATGTTGGCATTGCAGCTGTGGTCGGTGCTAGATTGCTGCTGCTGTCGGTGTGCACATGGCTGTTGCTGTTGCTGTTGGTGCGGGAAGTGTTGCTAGCTGCTGCGACCATTGTTGTAGCTGGTACAGCTTCCACTTCCGTTGTTGGTGCGATTGTTGTTGTTGTTGTTGCCGTTGTAGCTGGTGTTGCAGTTGTAGTTGTTGCTGCTGCTGTCGTTGTTGGTATCGTTGCCGGTGTTGCTGTTGTAGTCATTGGTGGGACTGCTGTGCTGCTGCTACCCATTGTTGTTGCTATTGCCGCTTGGGTAGTTGTTGGTAGTGGAGTTGTTGGAGTAGTTGCTGTTGATGTTGTTGTGGTGCTTGGTGCTGATGTTGTTGATGTTGCGATTGCAGGTGAAAGTGTTGTTGTTGTTGGTGTTGTTGGTGTAACTATAGCTGTTGGTGTTGTTGATCTTTCAGTCACCTTGGGCATTGTAGAAGCTGTTGCAGGAGCTGATGTTGTTGTTATTGTTCGTGTTGCTGTTGTTGTTGGTGTCGCTATTGTTGTTGGTGTTGTCGCTGATGTTGCTGTTGTTGGTTTTTTTGTTGCCACTGTTGGTGTTGATGTCTCTGCTTTTGGCGACGCTGAACGCAAGTCCTCCGGCATTGTCTTCTTCTTATGGGGCAAAGGTTCAAAGATCTCATTGGATGCATCGCTGTCGCTTACATCCTCCGGTAGCTCCTCACTCATGGCCGGCTGATCGCCCATCATCATGTCCAGATCTGTGACGGGCTTTGGAGTTGGCTTGCGTCGCTCCTGCTGCTGGCTTTGATGTTGCAACTTCTTGGCATACTCCTCATGGACGTTAACCTTTTTGGCCGATTTCTTGACGGGCATGGGAACCTCATCCGGAATATGGTAATGAGGTACTGCCTCCGCTGCTGCTGCTGCAACTGGTGTATCTGCCATCATTAGCTTATCCAGGCTAAAGCTTTCACTGGTTGTTGGCACGGGTGTTGAGGACTTGGTATTATGACCACCATAGTTGGGGACCATGGGCAGAAGATCGATATCGTTGTTCTCATTGTTATCGGTGCGTATATTGTTGATAATCTGCAGAGATTTGAAGTGAGAGTTGGTGATGTCATTGATGCGCTGCGCCTCCATACGCTCCTTGGGGCAGATTAGTTCCCGTATGGCTCGCTCACGATCCTGCAAAGAGTAGATGGTTTATCCTTAAGAGTTAGCTTAAATATAGCATGAAAGACTATCTATTATCAACTTAAAGGTTCTGTAGATCCTTTAGAAAAACTTCGTTTAATATTCTACAAAGTAACGATAGTATATGTATATATTTATATTCCTTATCGTATTTGCGTACCTCTTTGCCGCGACAGGTATGCCGCAGCAGACCCTCTTCCTGACAATTCCTGATCAACTCAATGCTGGCCGTATCCGCCATATATTGCATGGTCAAATTGGGCATCTCCTTGAGTATGCAAGCGTCGGCCCAGCTGGGAACTATACATCACAAATATTTCCATATGTTATAAACCATCCGCCCTGGATAAAGCATCGAGTCCCCACCATCAAAGATACTTACCGGGCATTTCACAGAGGAATGAGGCTGTCTCTGGCCCACCACAACGCAGTGCATGCCATCGATAATCGCGTATGGGATCGATAACTGCGCAAAGCGGGGCATCCATAAGTGGTAATGACTCGGCCCAATAACCGGTGTCTGCCACCAAAGGTCGGGAGTTACTATATGGATTACAATATAGACGTATAAAAATGCTGAGTGAAAATTTGATCTAGATCGTATCATCCTTGTTTGTAGTAATTAAATGAATAAATCTCAAATACATTTCAGATAAAATAATTGATTCAATATATATTTAATACCAATAATAAATATACTTTATATAATGTTAAATAGAAAGTATAATAAATACAAGTTTTATTTTTATATTTAAATCATGAATGATGCTGAAATGATTTTGGAAAATATATTTAAAATATACACTATTATGTTTTCCTTAAACATGAAGTAAGAATAATAATACACATATGTTTGTACATAGAAATACCCTATATGCAAGGGTGCATACGTCTAGTACATAAAAGACTGAAGACTCATAACGATACATATTCATAAATGCAAAATTCACGCACTCATCTACATTGTCGAACCATAAATGAACACAAACGTTAAAAATTGTGAGCACAATATTTGTTCGCTATTGTTGTGGTTGTTGGATGCTATGTGTTGGGTGTTGTAGGGTGTTGTTGTTGTTGGTGTTGTTGGTGTTCTTTGGTTTGTTGTTTTTGTACTTACGACCACATAAAGCGATCCGAGTTTTGCGGTCGCATGAGTCCAATCCAAACGATGTCGTTTACATCCAATTCCCTCAGCAAGTCGCGCGTTGCATCAAATTGAAAACTGTTGTCAACTGGCAAAGAGCAACAAGAGAAGGGTATTAAAAAACAAAACGGAGCAAAAAAAAAACATGGAGACAGAACGAATAGGTGAACGTATACGAATACATAAAGTTATACACAAAGCATCAACGCAAATAGAAAAACCAACAACAACAACAACAAAAAAAGAAAAAAGAAACAAGAACAAAAACAAAAATAAACAGAACAATGGCAAATGAATACAACGACAATAACGAGAATGAGTACAGCAAAATGGTTTTTATTTGTACAATACGAATATTTCTATTAAATTTGCCATTGCATTGCATTGTTGTTGGCACCAGGAAATGTGGTATAGCCGCCACAGAAAAAACCCTTGAAGCGACTCCAAACCAAGCCACCGAAACCCGCCCACTTTCATCCTGGCAGTGAAAGCGACACTAAGGCCAGTTCCAGCTAACCGTTACATCTGATCACTAAGCTAATCTAGTCATCCTATTAAAATCGTTATAAAAAAACCTCTAATGTCCGTGAAATTGATTGTATATAGTCTACGGAACACCCTATGTACTCCAAGAATCACTTTTCACTCTTTCCCAAAGGTAGTCATTCTATTATATGAAAACTAATCTATAGAATACCCTATGTTTACTTTCATAGTCTCTCCCAACTGCACATAGTGTGTTGAATAGAGTCCTTCTATTATTTCTCAACTATGAATTTAAAATTCTATTGTTCTACATTAAAATCAATAAGCGATTCCCTATGCAGCTGTGCTTTATTTGCAACAAAGAGTTAATAAACTCGAAACACCGAACACCCTATATATTATAGTTCCAATAGATCTTAAAGTTTTGATAAATATTTAAATCTCTTGCCTAAAGTCCGTACTTCCGTCGCCTAAGCACAAGGTAACTTTTCCCTTTTCATTTAAAACTTACATTACACTTAAATAAATACCTTATTTTATGTACCGATGGATTGTAATTTCCTGCCTTTGTTCCCAACTTGTGGCAACAAAAAACCATTAAACTATGTTATCAATTATAATCGAACACTTAATACTCTAGATAATCACTCTTTCTTCCACACCTAGTATGCGTATAGGAATATGGTAACCTTTATAGAACCTATTTATTCACAAAATAACTCACATCCTACATGCATACCATATATCCTATAATGTCGATTCATATTTGCATGAGTATACTCAAAAATACGCATATAGGATAACGTAGAACCTTACGGTATTAGTTCAGACATAGTGTACTGCAAAAAGAGACTCCCTACGTACATATCACATATACCCCATGAATTCGTTTCATATATCCATGTGTGTACTCAGTCGAATGCTTGTGGGTATTCAGCTGTTTGAGTAGTATTGTTTTGTTAGATTTTTCAGTTCCGAGAACTGAACAAAAGCTGTTCGGTTAGGTTGGGTTCTGTTTAGCATTTGTTGTGTTCAGTTAGCTGCAAATTGGCTATGTATGCTGAATCGAATACCAATGCAAAGGAATGCACAGACTTATGACTTCTATGGACATGGCTTGGGCAATCAATTTAGACGGCTTGTGTTGAGTACTTGTAGTAGTTGTATGATGCTTTAAACTCTAGGCGAATTCTAGTTGTATTTCAAATGTACACCCTGTACATCGTTTTGTGATGCTTTGCAAGTTGGCTTAACGACATGGTCATATGTGTATGCATGGTATCAATTTGAATGGGTGCTGTAGTGGCATGAGTACCGTAATTTATCAACATTGTGTGTTGTTCAGTGGCTCAGAGATGTGGGTATTTATGAATACGGCATGCATATGATATGGCTGACCGCATGCTTTGCTTCATGTTTGCCATCATTCTTTAGCAGCTGCATCATTGCCCAGGCTGCCTCGCTGACACCCTACAGCCCTCATTCTTGCTGCACTTGCTGCAACTGCTGCAAGTGTAGTGCGCTCCATTTCATCTTTTGTCTTTCGATTTGGCACTGCAGTGCAGAGACTAATATTTGTCACAAGGATTTATTGTATTATGAACGGGCGCTTGCATAAAATGGGCGACCGTTTGACTGACACTGGGTTTGCACTCTGGCCAAGCCAAACAACCCTTGGTCTTTGACCCCTGATACTTGCTCTGGCTGCCTTGCTTTCGACTTCTTGTGGTATCCTTTTACACTACCAGCAATTCATTTGTGCATCTGGTTGCTACAGCTGCCGGACATTTGGAATAATGTGGAGCATTCAGTGCCATTTTCCTATAGCTAATCCAAATGCTAGCTACCGTATCCGCCTAAACATTCACAACAACTCTCTCTGGGTCTTTCTGACTCCGTGAAGTGCTCAGACCATCTGACCACCTGACTCTCTGACTATCCGACCCTCTGACTATCTGACTGTCTGACTGTCTGACTTTCCGACCGTCTAACTATCTGACCACCTGCATCTCTGACTATTCGACCCTCTGTCTATCTGACCATCTAACAGTTTGACCATCTGACCCTCTGACTCCTTGCTCTGTGCTAGTTGTTGCCTTTGCTGGCTTAGTTCTTCTGTTTATCTTGTCATTGTGCTTATTTACATTTCCCATTTTGTGAATGTTCAGCATTCCGTCTACGTAGCTCCCTACTCAAGCGATGTATCCTTCTGTATACCCTGGATAGCCTAGCCATAGTTTGGCTTTAATTTGATAGATCATTCTTAATTTCAGCTATCTCTTGGATTATATCTGTCCATTTATAATGCTGTGCATTCAACCATTCGTTGGTCTATTCATTTATCTAGTTGGCGCTTACCTGTCACTAGATTGGCATGATGGAACTGGCAGACGGCATCCGCCTCAAACCAGGAGATGCGATCTCTAAAGAAACGATAAAACACATTCAGGCCCTCCTGCGGCATCGTCCAGGTGTTGCTAACGTTTACCTGCAAAATAGAAAGAGAAAAAAACGAAAATGAAAATGTAAATGAAAATTGAAGAGCACATGTCAAAATCTGCTTTTTGTCAGCATAAAAATGGTTCGTAGATTCTGAATAGAGCACACGCTCAGCGTGGCGTATGCTTAATGCATTAAGTATACGCTATGTAAACCGCCTTCATTTGTAATGTTGCAGCTGCTAATACAAGCACACACTCTCTCACACACACACACACACACACACACATACACACACACACAAGATACACACATATATATATATATATATAATGAAGCAACGACACAAAAAATATACATATTATATACACTCAAAGCACACATATTCATAGCTACACCCTTACATGCCATATATGCTAATGTATTTGGTATATATATAAACATATACTATATAAGGTAAGGGGTGTGTAGGTGTGTGTGTGTGTGTGTGTGTGTGTGTGTGTGTGTGTATTGTGCGTGCCTATGTGTAAATGCGGCTAAAAAATGTGCTTTGAAGGTTGCCATATGTACGAGTAGATGTACTTCATTAGCTTAGACAGCAGCCGGCACAGTTTGAGTTTGATGGCGCTAAGGGGGGAGAAGGGAGGAGAGATGACAGCGGTGGATATGCGGAAAAGTGCGCTATATAGAGAGCAGATGGGGTAGCCCCTGAAACAAGGCACAGAGGCGTCTGAATAACGTATAGGACAGCTGGCATAAAGCCCTGCACAGCAGAGGCCATAATACAGGCCAACAACCAACAGAATATGCCTTAGTAAGAAAGAAAAGAGGCATGAAAAGAGATGCGTTAGATAGGGTAGAGGGAGGTAGATGGAGGGATGGTAGGGTGTTCGGGGTGTTCGGGGTGGTAGCTGGGGAGGCGGGCACTGCTGTTGGCCTGGGACTGTCGCGGTGCTTAGGCTCTGTAATGGCAATGCGACTGACTACGCCGACACATTAACTAATTACGAATGAAAGTAAAGACTAAAAGGAAGAGACAAGCGAGAAATGAGAAATGGTTAAGAGAAAGAGAAAGGGAGAGGCTGGAAGAGAGAGAGAGAGAGAGAGAGAGAGAGAGAGAGAGGGTACACTTGTTTGCATATGTGTGCGTGTGTGCGGTAAATATGCATATAAACATAAGCCAGAGCAAGATTAAGAGCACATCAAATCTTTTTATACTCGGCTACAGCCCACAGAGGAGGTCGGTCCATCAAGGCGTCAAAGACGATGGTGAGAGAGAGGGGGTCCAAAGAACACAAAAGCATGCGCTATCATGCCGTAAAAGCAAAACAATTAGATGTAGAAGAACAAGCAGCGAGGGTAGGACTAAAAGTAAAGGAGAAGGAAGGAGTAGAGCGTAGAGCTTTGTGAAACCTAGATGGATATACTGGATGTCAGTGGTTAAAGCATGGCATATAGGGATTAAGCATGTGTATATGGACAAAATCTAACATGATTAATTGGAATAACATTGCAAACAGTTATCTGAAAGAGAGGGAGAGAGAAAGAGAGGAAGAGAGAGAGAGAGAGAGAGAGAGAGAGAAATATACACAACACAGATATATTGATAAAGATATAGATAAAATATGCAGCTCCCTTATAAAGATATATGGGCAAAATTCATATATCAATTCTTAAAGAGATGGAGAGAGAGAGAGAGAGAGAGCAACCACGAGCATCGTTGTTTAAAGATCGATATATCGTTATCGCTTACAACGATTAGCGCGTAGTTGAATTATCAATGGATCAAAGGACCTCAAAAGAAAGTACCGTAACGAATACCCATCTCTGGGATAGCCATATTGCACTGCTTTTCGAAATATGGTCGATATATGTTTAATCTTTGATTAATTATCGAAAACATTTGCGATAAAACGTTGAACTGCAATTCAATTTGGCATTTCAACGTTAAGCAGAGGTCGACAGGGAGATGGTCGCATGGAGGAAGGGAGATGGCTGGATGTGGGGATGGGAGATGGTTGGATGCGGGGACCGGAAATGGTCGGATGGGCGTTTGGGAGAAAATTCGATGCGAAAGTGCTCTGAAGTGGTGCAATTCCGTACAGATGTACAGCTATAAAGAATCCAGCCATCCATTCGAAGTGGTGGCACTCACATTAACAGGCATGTGCATTGCGCATACGCCGCGTAAGCCAAAGTGAAATTTTGTGTGCGGCAACAAAGTGCAAAAACGAGGCAAACGTTTCATTAAGTTAATTAACTTTTAATTGAAATTGTTTGACAGACGCGGCAAGCAAGCGGGACTGTACTTTCATCTTTTAATTGCAATTTGAAAAACAGGCGAAAAAGAAAAAAGAAAAGCAAAAACAAAAAAAAAAAAAAAGGAACATACACACAAAGAAAAATAAAAATGTAAATTATAACAATAAAATGTTGACTTGAAGAGGCAAGACCGTCAAGAGCAAAATCCATTGCATGCCAAGACAAGAAAGAGAGAACAAGCCAAATATATTAAACGAAAATCAAGTCAAGAATTTCAATTATGGGCACCAAAATTATGCAAATGGTATAAGAACGAGAAATGAAGAATGCAGAATGGAGAATGGAGGTGGAGCTCAGACAGAAACTGAAACGGAAACAGAAATTGAAACTGAAATTGAAACTGATACAGGAACTGAAAACTTCAGCCATTAAAATACTGTTGTATTGATTTCAATCGACTAAATACAAATATGATTCACATCAAAGTGTGGCTCAATATGTTCGAAATTGATTGACATAATTGATAAATCTAATTTACCAGAATACCTTTTATCTATACACATATAGATAGATGTAAATGTATATACAATTTCCAATGGAATCGATCAACAAATTGCATACAACAATTTTGTAATCGAAATATTTGCCAAAGTGAATTTCACATATTTTAATGGTATTTGTTTATATACCATATTTAATATGCAGAGTATAACGGCGTTAAATTCTTTTGTGGCCACATAATTATTGAATTACTTATTTACACACCATAAATAATAAATGCCACAAAATAATTGCATGCGACACATCTATAATTTCGTTAAAAAAAAAAAAAATGCAACGCCAACATCAATTCCATTCGAAAATTCGCTTCATGCATTTGCATCATATCAAATTTGTGGTATTCGCAGCACAGAAATAATATTCACATTTCGAATAATTGAATAAAAACGACAACGAATATAAAAAAAGGTGTACAGTTCTTTGTCGTCATTTTAATAAACTGCATTTTTTTTTTGTCGAATTTTGTCGGAATGTTCAAAGGAATGTGGAATATCATATAGCTTAATTAAAAGAGACGGTGCACAAATAAAATACCAACAGTACACAAATCGCGTATCAAAAAAGCTATGTAAATATGTACATGTAAATACATATATAACTTTATTGCATACATGGTAGTAAAAGGCATTTTATTCTGTTTTACACAAGACCCTATACGTATGTATATATATTTTTATTAGATTTTATGTATTCCATATAAATACTATATTTAGTATTTTATCAAAAGTGAGACAATCATAGATGTAAAATAGCCCTAACAAATCTGTATAATATAAACAACCAAGGTTTGCTTTGGACGAACACTCTCGACTACAGTGCTCGCACTCACAGCCCGAGTACGGAGTTTGGGTACCTCTGCCTAGAGCCTCACAGTGTAAATAGTTCACGTTGCAGCGTTGTTTGATTGTTTGCCTCGTTATTCTTTGTTTGTTGTTATGATGAAGACGCGCAGAGGTCGTTCTGCATCGCCAGGGCCTGTTACAAATTTAACAAAGGACCTACAACATGGGAAAATATGTATTACTCTTTAGATCATATTCTATACCAGGTATAGAATATACTGAACTCTCAATATCAATGGGAATAGTTTTATGAAAGGCTAACATAATCTAGTATCTACTTACAGGGTAACTCTCAGCTGAACCCTATTTTTTTGGAGAGACCTTGTTAAATTTTGGTAATACATTTTCGGCATTTGCATAACTTGAGTTACGCTATTTACCCTACACTCAAGCTCAACTTTCGTGTCGGCTTTTGTGTTGCACAACGTTTCGTTTAGAATTCTCCTAAGACCCCGCTTGGGTCTCACTTAGAGTGCGCCTGAAGGTATAGCCTAGAACAAGGTAGTACAGCTAGTTGTGAGGTGTATACAGAGACATCAAAGAGTCTATACAAAGTAGAGGACACTGCGAGGGAACACTGCAATTGCATTTGGTAGCTGCAGTGCGAGGCATTGTCTTTGCCCGAATCAGGCCAAGAGTCGCAAGCGAAAAGTAAGTGATAAAAAGTCCATTACGTTGGACGTGCAACTTAGTACTGTAATTTCATTGTTAACACACACACAGTGATATTTATATACATATAGGTGTATGTACACCTACACACACAATAGAGCACAATCATGGATTCTGTGCCTGAGGCAGAGCCTGAGTAGCTGTGAAAATGAAAGCGAGATTATCTTTCTCCATTTATTGTATTGGTACGGCAAGAGTCTATATAGTACTACTATATTGTATGCGCACTTGTGCCATATATAATATAAATAAAGCATTTCGTTGGCAATAAATAAGTGACGGAACGCGGACGTGAGGCTGGGGCGAAGACGGTGCCGAAACACCTTAATAAGGCATTGAGCTTCCTACACGATTGCCGATTAATAATGGCTGAATTAAGGCAACATAATTGCGGGCATAACATATACAGTGGGTCACGATAAGCGTGCCTAGCATCCACGAGTGGCAATAATTTTGATTGTGTAATCCCGCCCTTTGCGACGCCGTACTCATAAGGTCGATTGCCGACCTACCAACGGTTCATTGTGTATTCAAATTTTAGCACACTTACACTCATATTATAAATATGCGTACATACATATATGTATACACCAAATACACTTAGACTCAGAGTACCGGTTGCGTGACACGAGGCTCTTTAGAATCAAAAGTGCACAGCATCCTTGTCACTGAATTGCTACGGCAATAGGTAACGATAGACAGTTATGGTTAGGATTAGAGTTAGGGTTCGAGTAGTATAATATGCCATTGCTGGGGGCGTACACAGGAAATTGTTGCGTGGGTTGTGGCATTCAGTATTGACTTTCGGGCATTTTGGGGTTGAAGTCAACTTATTCTTATTTATTTATTTATTTTTTTTTTGGCTCTCGAGTTTTGCACACCTGTATTAGCAATCCTTTTGATATTATGTTATATTTTATGCATACCAACGCTCTGTATGTCTCTGCTCGACCTGCTCAACTTTGCTGTGCTGTAATGTTCTGTTATTTTGAGCATACACACCGCTCATATCTACCTTCAATCAACCTGTACCTCTAGCCCACTTTACTGTGTCAAATGTCAAGTCATTCCCCCCCCCCCCCTCCCAAAAAAAAAATTGGGAAAAAAACTCACAAGTCACACAATTCTTGTGCGAGTATTTACGGTTACAAAGTACGCCCGTAAAGCAAAAAAGTCAACGGGGGGGAGAAAAAAAGAAAGAAAACATGAAAAAAGAAATATCTACACGCATGCAACACCTGTCGGTTCATTGTCGCATCGCATTGGCATGAGTAGGCCCTGATTGCTGAGTGCTTCTTAGGGCCATTAAGGCAAATATGACCAAAAACGCTATAAGATGTCAGCTGAGTGAATGTTTCACTCTGACAACAACAATATATATACATGTATATATATATCCACATATATATATCCACTTACAGCCCCCACATTCACAAAGGCTCACTGTCGCCACAGCCTCACAGCCCCGACAGTCTTATAGAAACCCATTGGAGTCGTTCAGTTGTGTATAACACCATGAGAGATATGGGAATTCCTTTTGTGCCTTTTGTAATTAGAACAATCGGAAAAGGAGCTGAGTCTGAGCCCTGCTTAAAGCGTTTGCTCATTTCTGCTGATGACAATTTGATTAGCATAAGTTAATCATTTCGGGAGCCGTTTTTTAGTATAGCATTACAAAGGCCTAAGTAAATTAGGCCCCAGGCTACCATAAAGTAATCCTAATAGTGGATAAACTGCTCTATACAGGCGATGAGAATGAGAAAGAGAGATAGAAAGAGGGATTCATGGTGCGAGGGAGACTCTTTCACTTTGAAGCCTTATGCCAATCTCCCAGCACCGCTTGAAGCCATGACAGCAGTCAATTACCCTAGATATGAGACATTTGAATCGAGTGCCTTCTCCGCCAGATAATAACTCATAGAGTACCATCAAAAAATGTGAATGTTGTCAGAAACAGAAGTTCGTGCAAGTATCTAATATCTAGTGGGCGCACTTCAAAGAGAATCGCCTATGTGCTACACAAATTGAAATTTATCACCATGGCGCGTTCGCCGGTGCGTATGCGTCATTTGAGGTCAAATACGACCTAATAGAAATCCACTACACTCGCACACCACACGGCATCCCGTGGCACCGACATCGCGCTGGATGCTCAATTTACTGACGTTTGTCAGCGGAGTCTCGTTGCTAAACAGTGCCGTGTCTCCTGCTCCGGTTACGGTACCGAACACGGCTCCGGTTGCAACTCCCACCATCCAACAGTCCGGTATTGGGCGAGACTGACAGATAGACAGACTGACAGACCGACAGACCGACAGGTCAACACATAGACAAACTGACAGACCATGACCGTTCCTAAGATTCTGGGAGTCACGTGAACTTCAGCTGTGGCTGTGACACCTAGCGGTAGTCGGAGCCCTACAGATAAATAGCCCCGACGCATTTGAAGAAAAATCTACAAAAATATGTATATATATGGTGTATATATATTTTAATATGTGTGTGTGTGTGAGTGTGTGTGTGCCAATAG
>JBANCZ010002557.1:0-15341 GCA_037040025.1 Sphaerogastrella javana
ATACAGATACAGATACAGATACAGATACAGATACAGATACAGATACAGATACAAATACAGATACAGATACATATACAGATACGTATACAGATACAGATACAGATACAGATGCAGATACAGATGCAGATACAGATACAGATACAGGTACAGGTACAGATACATATACAGATACAGAAACAGATACAGGTACAGATACATATACAGATACAGAGACAGAAACATATATAGACATAGACACAGATGCAGATACAGATACAGATATAGATGCAGACACAGATTCAGATACAGATACAAATACAGATACAGATAAAGATACAGTCACATTTATAGCATCAATTTGTAGCAATCAACTACTGTTTAAAACCGTTCCATGAATATTAAATATATACTTATAAGAATAATATTCATACTCATATGTTTATTCGCATGATAATCTGAATGAATCCTGAGTCATGCTGAGTACACGTTCAAGTGCCTGACAATCGCATGGGGCGTTGAAGCTTATTAATTCTATTTTTGTTACGAGAGGCTCTTCTAAAAAAAGGAAATTAATAAATTGTCTGAAAGGGTTAGACAATGGGGCAGGTATTTCCCCATAAATACATTTTATTTATATAGTACACATAAATAATACGTAATGCGAGTATATACAGTTTCTTTTGCTTTTGCTATTAACTTGGTTCCAAAATTCGATTGACAACGAAACTGAAGAGCCACTTGAGTTAGGTTCTCGATAATAATATTCTGGTATAGCACCTACCAAAGAACTGTGTACATTTATGGAATGTTAAAGGATATTTGAACAGTTCAAGGATCGATTCTAAAATGAATAAATTAAGGAGAAACTATAGCAGGATATTCATATCAAATGTTGTTGTTTTTTCTTTATTTTATTTTTAATTTTAAAACATTTCAGCGAAACATTAAAAAAATAGTAATAATAATAATTGCCCATGGCCCACATTTGGCAATTGGCAATAATAATAATTTTGTATTTCATTTTTATATTATCGTCATTTTCTTGTATCCAATAGTTTTGTTTGGTTTTTATCTTCTGTTTTTTTTTTTTATATATATATTTTTTTTTCTGACAAAACAAACATCGAATCGAATTTAAAATTTCGTGTTTGAGGCGTGGGCCTTCCCCGGCTATACAAGAAAAAATACGGCACAATTAGTTTGGGGCAAATCTATAGTATTCGTTATTTTTTTTTTAGATCATTAGCATCATTTCAATTGACAGTTTTTAAAAATGAGACGCAGAAAAAAAATCTGATTAATATAGAAAAGAATCAGAAATGAGAAAATGAGAAAAAAGAAACTTTAAATCAATTGAAATTGAATTGCTTGAAGCTTCAAATGAGTTAAACAAACACTTAATAATCCCAAATAATAAACGACATAAGAACCCGCTTGCTTTTATAAGAAATAATGAGATTTTGATTTATTTGATTTGAGGAGAAAAAAAAAGAAGAAAACATACACAAAACAAAGCAGAAAAAAAGGGTAAGGCGTAAAAAGCCGAAACTCTAAAAATGGACAAATCCCGGATAGGCAAGCGACAGGTGTCAAATTCTCATGACGAGGCATATTTTTTTGTAATGTATGATAGAGAGAGATATATATCTGAGATCATACATATATTCGCCTCCTTATAGCTACAAATTAACCTGAGCCACCTTATATAATTTGCCCAAACAGTCCTAAGATCGAGCCAAGAAAATAAAGAAATAGAAAAAGCGTAAACCTTGACGCGGATGAGCGCAAAAATAAAACGCTATAGGGAAGAGGAAAGAAACACACAAAAACAGAATAGCTGAAAAGATAAATACTAAAGCAGAAGAAATAAAAACGCACAAAAAAAACTGGGCTAAGCAAAGAAAACGGAGGCTAAAATAATAATTATAAAACAACAACAAGAAGCAAAACGTGAGCATGGGGCGCACTTGTCGTCAGCTTTTCCTTCCATTCCTCTGTTTCCGCCTCCGCCACCGTCAACCCAATCTTGGCCATTTCTCATAAATAATATGCTATATAAGTAATTATTCTTACGATTGTTGTTCAAATCAACTGAGGTAGTAGAATAAAAAAAACTAACACAACTATAGTTACAAAACTCAAAATGAAATTAAATCAAATAAAAACGAAACTGTGCACCAAAAAGCGGAAGCTATTATGATAGATATGTTATATGAAAACTGATTGAGAGCGAGATAGATAACCGGAGCTAGACTAACTAACAAATTATTAAAAAAAAAAATGAAATACTATAAAAAAAGGAAAATAGAAAAACAACTAATTCATAAAAAATAAACAACAAATTGATACACAAACTAAAATTAATTAGATTTGAAATTGAAACTCAATGCAAAATTGTACATACCCTGTACTCATATTAAAAGGGTATAATGGTCACTAACATAACAAGTGAAACTCGATTAGAAATGTTTATATAAATATATATATATTATTATTATCTTAGACTCAAATGAGACGGGACATATGAAATGTTCTACGTAACAAAATGAAATTTGGCACGATTGATGCTTTAACTAGCTAATCAATTAATTAATTTTAAAGAAAAAATTTTTAAAAATTTAGGACAAATAGAAAAAAAGCCTAAGAAGTCTATCTATAGATGTGCACTTGCTGCATAATGCATTGGTCGAGCACACTCGACTAGTGTCCACTTGTCGTCGCTGATTTTGTGTGTTTGTTTAGAAGTTTTTTTTAACGTTATTTTATTTGTTTTTTTGTTACTATTATGATTATTATGATTATTGCTGAATGTGTTGCTCTCTTTGTTGTTGTTGTTGATGTTGTTGTTGGTGTTGTTGTTGTTGTTGTTGATGTTGATGTTGCCACTAATTGCATTCTAATCGGCGACGAAGGTCTCGGTCTCGGTCTCGGCCGCGATGGCGGTCGCAGTCTCGCTCTGGCAACAGTACAAAACACACACACAGAGGCAGAGAAAGAGAGAGAGAGAGAAAAAGAGAGAGAGAGAGAGACATATATGCATGCATTTATGCATAGGGAAGCATATAGACTGTGAGATAGTGGGAAAGTGCGACAGATGATCGGAACGAACGAACGAACGGCCAGACGGGCAAACAGACAGACAGACAGAGGAACAAACAGACAGAAAGATAGACAGTCAGATAGAACAGATAGAATAAGTAGAATAGAATGGCAACTGCAACAAAAACAAAATTTCATTCGTTTAGTTAGCGCTGTGGGAAGCAGTTGGCCAAGACGCATCTCAGCATCGCAGCATCGGTGACTGACCAGCACAGAAAAGCAAAAAAAAATATTTAAAAAAGAAACAACAACAACAAATGAAACAAAACTAATAGACAGACAGGAAGAAGGCGAGAGAGAGAGAGAGAAACAGATACAAAGAGATAGAGAGAGAGAGACAGAGCAATAGCAATAGCAATAGCAATAGCAGCAACAGCAAGCAACAATTGCTGCACAACGTGGCGTATGTGTGATCCGTGCAGAACAACAACAACGACAACAATACTAACAACTACAGCAACAACAGTAATAACAACAACAACAACTACGGCAACAGTAACAGCAGCAACAACAATAACAACGACAGCAACAAGAACTTTAGCGAAATACTTTAGCCAAGAGGAGGTTTGTAGTATATATCAATAAAAAATACCAAATAAAAATATAAAAAAAAAAAAAAAAAAATACCAGTAAATCCTATCAAATCCTGTTGTTGTTCTTCTACCAATTCCAATTCAATTATCAATTCAAAATCGAATTGCATCTTCAACTACTTTCTATGCCTCTTCCCATCCTCTTTCATCACAATTCACATTTTGGTATACTACTCTACGCTCTGCACACACTGAACAAAACAAATGGCCAACAAGAATTAAAAACGAAGAAAACGAATAAAGAAATTACCAAAAAAAAAAACGAATAACGAATAAAGAAATGCACGAAATTCGAATCAAAACAGAATAACCCAAAAGTTTGCACTTGCCCTAGAATATATGTTTACATTCTTCATTATTTTAGCTGTCGCCTTTGCTGGCTTTGGGCCAGAATCATTATATAGTATTCATTTTGATGCCTTGTTGATAAAAATCATTGAATATACCCATACACACAAAAAGAGCGAAAGAGGGAGTGAGAGAGAAAGAATGAAAGAGAGAGATTAAAAAAGAGAGAAGCACTTGATTTGCAACTAGAATTGATTCACTTTGCATCTGTAAATGTAAACGGAAATGAAAAGTTTCATTCGATTTTTTTAGATAGTATTATTAACAATTCATAGCATAATTGTTTTGTTCATATTATTAACCAATATATTATTAAATGTGCGTTAATTGCAATATTTCTATGTACATATTTCAGTTTGTAGGCAAAATGTTGCTGAGAGTTGATTGAACTGCAACAGCAGCAACATTAAGCAACAACAACAGCAACATGAACAATAGCAAAGGCAACAACAGCAACAATTAATTGTTATTAACAATTAGTTAATAACATTTGTTGCGCTGTTTCAATTCAAACAATACCAAAAATAAAAAAAAATACAATAAATTAATAGCGAAAATAAGAGTAATTTTATTTATTGTTGTTTTTACTATTGTTGTTGGTGTTGTTGATGTTGTTGCTGTTGTTGTTGCTGTTGTTTAATTATGAAAATTGAATTTGTCAGTTGGCAGTGTTGCGTTTGTACTTGTAGTTAATTATTGGCTGTAAATGCGACAACAATTTGAGCCATAAATAGATTTTTTTGGCCATCGGCCATCGCCCCGCTAAGTGACACAAGCTACGATTGGGGGACGCTCATCAAACATGGGCGTCCGGGGAGGGGGGGATGCTGAGGAATGGGGATTTTTTCAATAGAATAGAATAGCTGTAGGTTCGACGGGGTCGCCAACAAACAGCAACAAACAGCAACAACAGCAACTCTAATAATAGTTAATCCACACAGATCGCCATTGAAATTTTCAGTTTTTTTTACTCGTGGGAGTAATGCGCATGCGGAGGTAGAGGCTCATCGGCAGATGAGGGGGTGTTAAGGTTGACTGAATGGTGGTGGAGGGGGCTGTGCGGTGCTGCTGCTGGGTTGAAGGTGGCTTGTTGGCAATACTTTGAATGTGTGCCATTTGCATTGTGCTAACAAATTGAAAAAACACAACAACAACAAAAAAAAAACAGACACCCACAAAATAAATAAAAGGAAAACAACAACAACAACAAAAATTCACTGGCGAAAATCACAGAAAATTAACACGCAACTGTGCACACAATAATCGTATTAATAACAATGATATTTTCTATTATTTTCTTATTATTATTTGACACATACTAAGTACATGTATGTATGTGTATAACAGGGTGTTTAATATGTTTTACATTCTATATATTACTGAATACGCGACATGGAAACACTTCACTTCACTTCACTTCACTTAGGTTCAGTTTAGAACAAACTCTGTTCAATTCCAATAAATTATCTAATACAAAATGTATCTGTTGGTTTTGCTTTCCGATTTTCATTGCCCGTACCCGTACTCGAACCCTTACCCACAACCGTACCCGCAACCGTGTTTGTGCCACGTTCTGGTACTTTTTTGTGTTTTGTGTGTACGACGACTTCGCGTGACTTTCGAGCCATAAACTATATACCATATAGTATAAATATGTATATACTGCGTATAATCCCTAGCCGTATAATATCTATATATATGTATATATACAACATGTACTTCAACTTATTGCTTCAACTTTTATGGCTTAACCATTTTTACAACAAAACCAAAAATCAAAGCTTAATCAAATTTAAATTGATTGATTTGGCTACCAGCTATAAAGATTATCGTTCAACCCAACTCGACTCTACTGGACTTGATTTGATTCTATACAAACTGTTTTCGTATACCATAGTATAGTATAGTAAATCGATCGGTTCTTATCAGCGAGCTTAGGCCAAACTGAACGAAAATTATTGAATATGGTATACGTATTCAAGCGATAAGCCGCTCTAAGACACAATTTATGATTGGGCTCTTGTGTTAGATGCAGAAATCGTAGGAAGCTAATTGTACTTACGTGCTGTATTCATTATATGACATACTCTTGAGATAAGCGTTAGTCAGATATTATGAAAATTCATATTCGTACATGCCTTATCTAATTCCCGATAATAGCACCTTCTTCGAATTTCCTTTTACCAAACCAAATTTCGATTTATATCTAAGATTGAATATGGAAGAATAAGAACAATTCACTTAATGAACTGCCCGAAAGATACAAATAGCTATAATTTAGCAAAAATTTATCGAACTATGTTAATGTACTATATGGTATAATGATATATGTACATGATCCCAAACAAAACAAATAAAATAAATTATAATCTGTGAGATGGCCATAACTGTCCTAATTTATTTAGCATAATTTAAGTAGACCAAAATGCCATGCGATCAATTTGAATTAATGACGTATGTTGTAGACGTAATATTAAGCGATCTATTGATTGCAGTGCCGAAGCTGTTGTAGTTTTAATTAAAAATTCAATGCAACAACAATAAGAGCAACCAAAAACAATAATAATAACAACAACAATGAAAGAGGTTGCTAACGTGAAGCAAATTTCAAGTATCACGCTTAATGAAATGAAATCAGCAGCTAAAAATGTTGGCTAAAAATAGTCAAATGCCTGGACATAAAAAACCTGTACCCAAGTCCACTTCATCACATGCACATGTATGTATATATATACTTATATATATATATGTATATAAAAATGTATGTTTTTATATAAATACATATATATAATATATATTCAGGCACAGCGAGAAGAAGGCGCAATACACGTGACCAGCAAAAAATGGCCATAACGAATCAGAGACAGAGATAAATGCGACAAAAAAAAAGACAAAAACAAAAGACACAACAACAATAATGACAATACCAATAAAACCAATAATAACAACAATAACAACAACAACAAACACATAAAGAGTAGAAAAACAAGCGGTACACTCGATTGAAATAGTCCAACGAATTTATTTAAATTGATTCGAGGAGCCCAAATTATTGATAGAGCCTGTTATTGCTATCACTATATTATTAAGTACCTATACGTCTAGTAATTTCTATATATATATATACATATATAGATACATCCTCTATATACAGGTGGCTATTGCGTTAAACAGCTGCTGCATGTTTAGAATATGTTTTATTTATAGTCACAGTATACAGTGTACTGCAGTGTAATGATCCCTTCTACACGAAAAGTTCAAGTTCAACTAGGTGCAAATTATAATAAAAGACTTCGATTCAGACTCAGACTGAGACTCAGACTCAGTCTCCGACTGATTGAGTTTGAGTAGAACAATTGTGGAACTGGGGAGTTAAGAGAGAGAGAGTAGGGTGTGTCTGTGTGTACATATTGATAGACAGACACTGTTGAAGTGGGCGCATTAAGTTATACAAAGTTAATCTTAAATCATTAGTACTAAGTTAATCTTTAGTTGATTACTGTAATTATTTGATTACCTGGTGCTAATCGCTAAATACACACACACGTATTCTTGATAATTATGGAGATATTTATAATTTCCGTTTGCCTAGAGGCGAATTTCTTTCCATATATTCGTATTATGTACTAAGATCATTTATGGATTTATTTGTGAAAAGCCGTCAGGAAAAGATTCCAAGCCTCGTCACCCGAGTCTTTATTGTACGAAGTTAATTAAGTGTTATATCAGAGGCACAAGGAACCTCTTCAGATTACCCAATACGTATTACTATCAATTGGCTAGCCTTCATGCGGGCCAACGTGTAATGATAAGAGGGGTTTTTTTTTTCGTCTGTCTACCGTCTGCCGCCTGGTGTTCATTAAATCAGCCATTGACTTATCCCAAATGGAAATGAAAATTCTCAGAATTGACGATTATAATGCCTTAAATGATCACAATGTCTTAAATAATGAACAATATAATTAAGTTGTTAATGAAGATATTGAGTCTATCCATCACTATGAAATTATACAATATTAGATCATTAGTTTCTTATGCAAATCTACGCTTCAAATTGAGCAGCTTTTGCAAGCGTGCAAATCGAGTGAAACATTTATATAATAATACTGCAACACTAATGCAGCCGCACTTTAATCTACTATGTATGAAATCAATGTCAATCATTTGTTAACTGGGTCAAAATAACGCTATAAGCTGGCAAATTCAGACACTAAACTCAACTGAACTGAACCGAACATCAGCTTTATTAATTTTGGGTGCTCTCAAGGGTTTGTTGCCCTATGTCGAGAGCCGACTCAAATCAATCAACGATTTTTTCGTTTCGTTTTTATTTATTTTTTTCTCTCGCTCTCTCTCTCTTTTGTTTTTGTTTGAGCCACGTCTTTAGCTCACTTCAATTTCTGTTTCTGCCATCTGCCAGATGAACAGCCCATACTTGTGTCAAGTACGCTACCCTTCAACTTATTTTCTCAGTTTTTGCCAGATATTGACACAATTGTGCGTACACACACTCACACACAGTCGCCTAAATACAAACAACAATAAACATGTATGGAGCTTAAAGTGTAAGAAGTAACAAGCTATAAGTAACAGGGTTGTCAACGCAACTCAAAAAAAAAAAAAAATAATAATAATAATATTGTTATAATATTGAAGAAAAGGGGAAACGTTTAACGGCAATGATTAGTCATTGGAAGCATTTGGCTATTCAAATAAATCTGGGCTTTTCTATTTGAAATTGAAATTGAAAGCGTTATCAATTTAGAGTATATCTCTTAATAGCAAATCATTAAAAAACGAAATAAAAATCACACACAAGAAATCACAAGCTGTGCCTGCACTTGTGCTATCCACCTGACTTTCCAACTAACTTGGCCCAATCATGCAGTTAATCATAATATTTATGATCTGCGACAAATCACAGCGCATAATCACGCGCTAATAACTGACTGGTGGTGTTGGTGGTGCCATAACCGATAACCCGATAACCCGATAACGTTAACAGCGCAGTCCAACCCAACCCAGCCCGGCACAGCACAGTTCAAGACCGATGAGCCTGTTTACCGCTTTAACCATCTACAGTCCAGTCGTCATATAGCCATATACACAACCGTCTACACACGTACCACCATATACATATATATTCATATATATATAATTTATTTTATTTTATTTTATTTTTTTTTCTTTGAGATTTGTTTATGGGTTCGCAGCCCCCTCTTGTGTGTGTTTATTAATTAGAATTTATGAGCGGCAATTGCGCTGCCGCCCAGTGACAATAAATAGCCATTAGATACTTACGGTCTTGAAGACGGCACAGCAATCTTATCGCGCTACCGAATGACTGAGCTAAACTAACTCCCCAACTGGCTAAACTAGCTCATTTAGCCCAGTTAGCGATGACAGCGTGAGCGTGCACGAGCCACGTGACAGCACGGATGTATCCCAGGAAAATGTATATTTTTAAAGATATAATGCTTGGCTTTATTATGGTACAAACCACAAATTATAGTAGACACAGTAGAAATATGACAAATGTTTATAGTATAATGTATATAGTATACTATATATCGTGTCACGTTGGAGTGTGTGAAGCCAACACAACAAGACATGCCCATATCAGTTTACTATATACATATATGTGTAACTGATATATATGGGCCGGCACACGACCGGAGCTGTGAGCGTGTGATCGTGTGAGCGTAAGCAGAATTTCCGATTATTCTAGAGTCCAGCAGGGGGAAATTCAAAAGCGCCGCAGTTTTGCCATACTCTTCCGCCTTCTACACACTCCATACAACCCAATCCAACCCAACTCAACTTAACTGAACTGAACGTATCCCTGTTATCTCAAGTGGTATTTTGGGGTTTTCGACCGCGACCGCGACTGCGACTGCGACTGCGACTGAGGACTGAGACGTTGAATTGGCAAAAACGAATCATGGCCAGAGAGCTGAGCCAGAGCTAGCTACTCATACATGCATATATTTATTTGTATACGTATATATATATATATATATCTCGGTATGCTTTGGCCCCTTGTCGCTGCGTCACGTCCCTCTTCCCAGAGATGTGTAGCCTGATTATTTACAGTTAGCTGTTCATATTCACACTTCCAGCTAATGTTAGATAGATAACCTTGTGCATTTATCTCTTGGCATGCTCTTGGACCGCTCCGCTCCTCCGCCCCATCCGTTCGATCGTTCGTCTGTCCATTCATATTACGATTACGCTAACAGTAGCAGCGACTGCGACGCCAACTGCGACGGCGACTACGACTGCGACTACGACGCCCGGCACTAATCACTCCAATTAGCTAGAAAGTATTTTTCGTTTAAAATTCGCACGTTGTCGCCGTTTCTTGGCATTGTATTTTGAGGCAGTTAGCCAGACAGTCAGACACACAGCCAGCTGAGCGAACCAGAGCAGAGCGGAGTCGAGTGGTGCGGCGAGGAGTGGATGCGGGGTCTAAAATCAGTCTTCTAGTTGCTCCAACTAGTCCTAAACAATCTAAAAGAACTCTTAACCAACAAGGATCTTCCGTCAATTGCTTTTTTTAACCGTGTTCCTGTGAGTGTTGCCTTTAAGTCTAACTAAATCCTTTCTAGTGAAATTCGGTTAATACAAAATTCAACTCGAATCGTTTAAAATAAAATTTGAAACATCGTTTTCAAGAAGTTACAAAATTCGCGAAATAAAAGTTGAACCAAAAAGAAATCTACGTACAATACAAAAAAAAAGCGCTATAAAAACTGAAACTCAAACGCAAACTCAAACTGAAACTGAAACTGAACTTAAAAAAAAAACATATATGTATATATGAAAACATAAAAAAAAAAAAAAACAAGAAATACCTAAACAAAAAATTAACCAAAGTAGAAACTAGGCAAAAAAATAAACACAAACACAGGGAGAGAGAGAGAAAAAACGCATAATAAATTTGAATGCATGGCAAATACAGTACCGCAAATGAAGAAGAAAGAAAAACAACAGTTCATATAATTTTACAACGAAATCCGATTACACTAACTGAACTGAGTCAACCCTTATATTGAGATATAAGGAATAGTTCTATGAATCATACAGATTTCATATGCCTTAGTGAGAAGCGTTAATTGTTCTATGACTTGCTTAATTAATTAATTGCACTTTCTCTCACAATTTGAATTGCATATCATTCGTTTTAATTTCGTCCATAAAAATATTGCGAAATAGTAAAGAATTCAATAAGGTATTTCAATAATCTTATTGCTTAGTCGGAATTCTGATTGTTATTAGAATAATTACAGTCTCTCCACCTACTAATCGATTCTATAGATTGTTCTATTGCTCAGTTTATTTTTTATTTACTTATTTAATTTATAAATTTATGTGCATATCAAATTAAAAAGAATCACAAAATGTAATGGGAATGATATATGCATAAACATATCATCGGAAACGGAATCATTTTTCGAATAGCAAAAAAAAAATCAGCGTATTCAATCCGTTGTGCAAAAAAAAAATGTAGTGAAATGCAGCGTGATTTTTTTTTAGTTTGTATTATTATTATTATTATTATTATTATTGTAGCGCGGTGTGTCTCCGCATTTTTTTGAAAGCCCAAAACAAAATGTGAGTTTGTCAATTTTTGCCGAGTTGTGTCTGTAAAGGGCAGCCTCGCTTTGTTGTCAGTCAACAAAAGTTTGAAGAAAAAAAAAAAAAACAAAACTTCAAAAACTTTTATCTTTGTCTTTATGTTTGTCTCGCATTTTGTTGCCTCTTTGGTTTTAATTTACTTATTTTTTTTTTTATATATTTTCAATGCTTTTGCTGCCATTTTACCCCACATATACATATATATATACTATATATTTCTATTGGTTTGCTTGCGTTTAGCGTTTTGGCGTTTTGTCGTTTGTCGTTTTGGCGTTTTTTGGTACATTTTGGCTGTTTTTTTTTAGCTGATTTAGCTAGCTTTACAGTCTTTTGGGCTTTTGGTTTTGGCGCATGCCAAAACGTAGCCACTTAAGGCGCTATCTGTATTGTGTGCACACGGATTGTTCAGATTATATCTGTGCATATAAAGCATATAGATACATACATATGTATATAGGGTCTGCACATGTATCTATTGACTATTTTCTCGTGTTTTGTTTTCGATTTCTGTACAATTGGGCAATGCCAAAACACAAAAAAAAAAAACCGAAGAAAAAAACGAAATCCAACCAAATAAAACCCTCAAAACGAGACAGAAATTAAATGTAAAGTGGCTAATTTGATGTGAATAAACCAAATGAACTACAGCAATTCGAAAAGTGTAGCAATTGACCAGGCTTTGATGTATATTTTTTTTATTGTTTTCTGGCCATTCATTAAACAATTGCAATAATATAGTAATTTATTAATTTCAATTCGATAAATACTAATAATAATTCCGTTATTGTTGTTGCTGTGCGACAATCAAATGGCGCGTGTCGATCCAAAAAAAGCTAAAGCTAAAGAAATAAAAATAAATTCAAATTGAAAAAAAAAAGAGTAGACGAAAAAAATAAACACAATCAGCAATAAGAATATTAATGAAATTTGAATGGAAATTGATATTGAAATTGAAATGAATAATAATAATAATAATAATAATAATAATAATAAATAAACGAAGAGCAACCACACGCAGTCGCACAGATATGAAACATAAATGATCAAAATGGCCAATAATTGTGCCAATTTTGGCATCGGCTTTATTGGATTATACTCGATCACATATATGTATATGGTAGAAGCAGACTGATAACTATATCTGTACCCATAGCTATACATTAATAGCTATATCTATATATCAATATCCATATAATAAGAGAGCTATAGAGAGAGCGTTCGATAATGATGACGGATTCTTAACTGAGTTGCATTCCATGCAATCGAAATACAAATTCCCTGTTTACCACAAAGCGATCAATTATCTAGAATTGAAACTACGATATATAATACGATAGTATCGAATCAATCAAATTGACGTACCTATGGTTTCACTAAGTAAAATAACCCAAAACGCCACAATAACAGAAAAACCGCAATTAAATTCCAGTAATCGAATTAACATCATTACATCTATATACACATAGAAAGAGAATAAAGATATAATATATGTAAACAAAGTTAAGATATTCGAACTGATAGATACTAAGAGGCCGAGACACGTGCACACACATCAAAAAGTCTGAGTTGTTCCTTAGACAGGTATATATCTCTATATATATGTTTGATATATAGGGAGGTTGGCAGGTACTGATACAGCTAATTGTCATTGGGCCGGTGTTTGGGCCGAGTTGAATTGAGTCGAGTTGAGTTGAGTTTGAGAGCATGGCTTGTCACTGACGTCAGCAAACATGATCATTAAGAGCATCATTATTATGATAAGCATTCGTAGTCGTCATTGTTTGTCGGCAGTAGCAAGTTCTTTTGTTGTCTCGTATTAATTTCTTTTGTCGTTTCGTATGTGTATGTGTGTGTGTGTGTTTTTTTTTTTTTTTGTGTATATTATTATTAATGTTTAGCCAGTTTCATTTTTTATTATTATTTGACTTCATTCTGTTTTCGCACGCTTTTTTAAATGCGTCTATTCGTATAGCATCCGCATCCGTCAGATTTTTATTACGCCGCACGTATATCGAATTTGTTTAACCTACTTCAGGCCAAACAAACTGAAATCCTTTATGATCATAATTCCAATATAAAAAAAAATGTCTAAATTGATGGCAACTCTAGAGCATTACATTACATCAAGATTCATATTGTCAACCCTATATGTTCCTTTGGAGTCATATAAAACTACTGGCTAGAATTATGATAATATTTAATGCATAGCTATACATATTCCACAGCCAGGATAACAGCATATATAGGATATAGTTGAGCATCGAGCAGAGCCAAGGAATATACCGCGCGTACGACAATTTCCAGATACAGCTAAGTTGACCTTTCAAACAGCCAAGTTGTACTTTAATATCCACCATATTAATTATAATATAAATAATAATTATATTTTTAAAATTAATATTCATCAAGTTCGATTTTGAGTTATGTTCCAAAACCTTTCTATCCTAAAGTTCACTTTAAAAGCATGAAATATGTAATGTTAGCTAACAGCATTCGTCAACAGAGTTATGTTAATGTTGTTATCACTGCTAACAGAATGTTAAAAGCAGCTCTGCAACTAAAATATTGGAAAAACACACAAAAACCTGTCAAGAAACTTAACTTGAAAGATATCGAAAATACAAACATATATATAGTGTATACATATATATATATATTAAAAGATGAATATATGTTTAAATGTGTTCGATGATAATCGTATACCAAAAGCAAGTTCCCAATGGCCCAATAATATTGATTCTACGCTAACTTCATATCTATTTTCGATGCTTACTCGACGGCCAATCTCTGCTTCATTTTCTACTCTGCGTTTTTAGCATACATAAATATTTATTTCTGAAATTAAAATGCTCTGCTCAATCTATTATATGGCTTATAACTTCATATATTATGTTAATTTGTATGGTTTTTTTTTTCTCGATTAGAATTTATATGCGATTTTTTTTACTGTTTACCCAATTTTGCGCTAGCTTCTCATTTGTTATCGCTTCATTGAAGCGTCTAAATGTTAGAGATAGACTTAGCGTAACGCTGAGAAACTTTGAATAAACGTGGATGTATGAAGTAGAAGTACCTACCTATCTACATATTATTATAAATACATATGGAATTAATTGACGTCTATCAATCCGACAACATAGCTTTGTAGTTAGTAGTAGAACTTACTCCTAAATAAAAACATAGAAATCAACAACATGAACAGGAAACATGAACTTGAACTGATACGATGGAACAGCCAACAGCTAATTACAGCTTAAATATACTTATACTTATAATAATGGCATGAAACTGGCCAGATGATCATGATGATGATGATGACGACGATGATGATGATGATGGGAATACACGTCTAATAATACTAGTATTTATATTATTCTATGTACATATACTACACACACATGGCACGATCATGCTTAACTTCTTCTCGATATGCACAATGAGACTGTGTGTGATTATAACAGCACTTCGGATTGAAATTAACTATGTCTGAATAGTAGCATAGATTCTAATTAAACAATTGATAGTATTCATTGAGATATAGATAGTTGGCTATGGGTAACTATAACAATGGCTAGACGGATAGATAAGTAAATACACATGAAATCGGTGCTTAACACGAAATTCTTTCATTTAAGGAATTATTTCCATATATGTACATATATATGTATATTTATATATGGTTTA
>JBANCZ010002558.1:0-15335 GCA_037040025.1 Sphaerogastrella javana
AGTCGCAGTACATCACATTTGCACACACTCACACTCACTCACACTCACTCACACATACTCACACTTACTCACACACACACACACACAACATGAGGCCAACAGCTTCAAATGTTCACAAAGATAATTTTCTAACAGAAAATACAGAAACAGATCAAGACAGAGAAACAGACGGAAAGACAGATCGAAAGACAAACAGAATGAGGGACGAATAAGCAGGGGGATAGAGGGACAGACGGACAAACAAACACCGAAAAGAGACTAAAACTAAAACTGGCAGATGACACTGCTCCGGTTTGGGCAAATGCAGCAACAGCAACAACAGCAGCAGCAGCAGCATTAGTAAATGCAGCAGCAAATGTGGTAGCAGCAGTAAATGCAACTGTGGCATCGGGCATCGGGCAGCGGGCAGCGGGCGGCCTGTGGCAGAGCGAGCGGCCAAATCGATGTTCGTTTTATTTTATTCTATTTCATTTGTCTGTCTGTCTGCCTATTATGTCTGTCCGTTCTGTCTGTGAATGGCATTTCATTTTGGGTTTTTCGTTTTGGGATTTTCCTCTCTGTTTCAACGTTTTTCGCCCTTCGCCCTTCGCTCTTTGCCTTTTGGTGCCGCATGCTTTGTCCCATTTTAAGACATTTAGACTTAATTTTGTTGTCGTTGTTATTGTTAGAACTATTGTCGCTCTTTTGTAGTTCTTATTGCTGTTGTTGTGGCTCTTCTTCTTCTCATTGTTGTTGTTGCATTCCCAAAGGGATTGAGTGCTTTGAGTTGCATCGCGTTGCGGCATGCTCTACACACTCGGGGGGCACAAACACTGATGCATATCTCGCTCGGGCAGTTCTAGCAGCTCGGGCAGAGTCAGATAACTAATTTTCCACTTCTACGAAATGCAGTTGCTTCTATGTATAAATGTGTATGACCATGTGTGTGTGCGTGTGCGTGTGTGTTTCGATTAGGAACAATCGACTCATAAATAAGACAGAGCTACTTTAAGCGATTGACTGCCTATTGGATGATGAGAGGAGAGAGGAGATAGGGGATAAGAGATGATAGATGGGAGAGAGAAGAGAGGATATAGAAGAGAGAAGATAGCGGAGAGGTAGTGTAGGGAGTGAGACAAGGGATATAGTAAGTGAAAAAGGCAGAGGGACAGAAAGAGAGAGGAGGGGGAAAAGAACAGGGAGATGCAAGGAGTGCATGATTGGGGAAGGTACTCGAAGTGGGACAGGGAAGAGGCACAGTATGATAGAGAAGTCGAAAGGGAGAAGGATAAGGAAAATAACAGGGAGCGAGACAAGGAGAGGATCAAGGAGAGGGATATGGGAAGGTTCCTGCTGCAGGCTAGGAAGCGAGAAATTGAGGAGAGGGAGAGAGAGACATGGTGGGTCGGGAAGGCAGAGTGAGCTAGTATAAGAGAGTGGGACAAACAAAAAAGGAGCAAAAGGGACTGAGGTACACGGAGAAATGCAAGAAGAAACTGGAAGAGGAGCGAAGGCAGCGGTAGAGGGTGTGAGAAGGGGAGAGGAAAAGAGGGGAAATAGGCAGAAGAACCGAGAAAGAAAGTGGCTCAGGCGAAGAACAGGGGGACTGGGACAGGCCGAGGGTCATATTGAATGGAAGGCAGAGGGACAATGGGTGTGACAGTGGGTGGAGAGAGGTAGGGAGTACCTACAGGGAACAGGGACAGATCTAATCTGTGGACAGGGGTGTTGGGTGTCTGGTCTCGTTGGGCTTTGTTTATTGTGTTACTAATTTGGGATTCCTCACAAACTATTCCATATAGTATTATTGTTGTTGTTGTTGTTGCTGTAGATCTATGTGTTTGGAATTTTAATTTTAATCACTGAATCGACCACTTGGACGCATTTTGAATTATGAGACGAGGGCGTTCTTTCTTTTTCCCTTTTTCCCCTTTTCCATTGTTTATCTGTTGTTTTTTCATTCTTCTTTATGTGTTTCTTTTTGTTTCTCTACTACAGCTGAATTTGGGTTGCTGCATTTCGTGACGTCGACAAACCTTATAGAGGGAGTGAGTGGGAAAGAAGGTAAGGGGTATGCCAGAAGGTTGGGGCTTAAGGGGGAAAGGGGTTTTTCAACAGTTTTGTATTTTAGTGAGTTTTTTTGTTGTTGGTTTGTGAATGAGCCAAGTGTGAGAAAATGTGAATAGATGATGACGTCGATAATGATAATGCCTAACTGTGTATGTGGACACATGCATAGCACGCACTCATACATCACACACATACATATATACTCACATACATTCATACATACTTACATATATAGATATATATATGCATATATGCTTAAACGTATCGATATATGAATGGGCTTGGCTCAGCTCTAACTTGAGTCGTGAGCCATAAAATACTATACTATATCCGAGTGTAAGTTTATATATATATATCTGTGTGTGTATGTATGTGTGTATATATGTGTATATATGTGTGTACACATATATTGTGTGTTAGTGTGTGTATGTTTGGGCAGTTATATTAGCTGATTATACGCTTAAATTGCCTCGTTTATTGATGCAGGCGATTTGGCTATTAATGCAGCCTGTTATTAATCCCAAATGCATTTCGTATATTTAACATATTTATTTATATTTATTACACTCACATTTATTATGCATTTTAACAGAAGTAGAAGAAGAAGAAAGAGAAAATGTAGAAGTAAAGAAGCAGAAGAATTACAAGTTGTAGAGGCAACCTTTTGGTGAAAGCTCTAGAACCTATAGAATGATGAATATTCTTAATGCATTTCTAACTGCATTCGCTAAAGGCAAAACAACATTTAAGGCTATAATACATAAAATTAATAATGTGTTAGATAATAAAAAAAATTCAATAAATGTTTATTCTATTTTTATAGTGGATATTTATGTATTAAAATAAAAATTGATAGGTTTACTATTAATATTTATGAATGCAGTTTTTGCGCATGTTTAACAGATTAAATTTATAATTAAATAGATATATATTAGTCCATAAATACCCATTTTAACAAATATAAATACTCTTTAAATTTTAAGCATTTTAAAAATATTTTTTTTATTATTTTTTAACACATTGAACTTATTTTAAGAAAACTCTTATTTGCTCTCTCATTTTAGTCGAGTCCACAACCGCGCCCACCATCGACGAAGACACCACAGTAAACCCACCACAGCAACAGGCAGCAATTGAGCCGAGTTCAACACCCGCTCCAATACTAACACAGTTGGACACAGTGAACGAGACGATCGTTGGGATCGAACCGGTAAAGACGATTGCAGCCGAGACAGCGGAGGAGTTCGTGCATACGAGTTTCGTGTCGCTGGGCGGGGAGGGGCTCGAACAGGGAATACGCAATGCTGTCAAAAGTGAGGTTGAGTCCGAAATTGAGGCCGATGCCTCTGGTCTCGAGGAGGCGTTGGGCGAAAATTTAAAACATAAAGAGAGCGATCAAGTAGCAGGAGGTAAGTTTTATATTTTATACAAAATATAAGATTTATTTATAAAATAATATTATTTAAATTTTCCAGATGCAGCTCAGGGTGTGCGCGAGGCCAAGACATTGGAGCCTACAACGGTAGAGGATGTAGCTCAGGTCGTGCAGACGGATCCGTTGGTTAGCTTGGATCAGGGGGAGAAGATGGAGCAAACAGAGACTGTAGCAAAGGCTGAAACATTGGAAAATACCAAAGAAAATACTGAAAAAAATATTGAAAAAAAATCTGAAGAGAATATTGAAATCAAACCGGAAGAAAATACAGAGGATAAGGCCATGGAAAATGCCGAAAAGTCCATGGATAAAGTTGAATCCTCAGCAGCTGATACCACAGAAGATCAATTGCCCGAGGAAAGCCGCTTCAGACCATTGCCAGCAGTGACCAGCGACATAAAGTCCATCATCTTCGATGAGAATCGCGCCATAACGGAGCAGCCCATAACCAAGGCCAGTTTATTTGCTCTGGAACAGCAGCAGGAACAGGTGTTGCATGTTTCATCTGTAGCTGAGGTGGAAGAGGCAGTACCCAAGCCCAGCTTTGAAGTGACCAAGCATCAGGTAACCAAAAAGCAAGGAGTCGAAGATTTGACGCCACCGGAGGAGCAAAAGTCAGAGGAAAGGCTCACAGAGAAAAACCAAGGAGAGGAAAAGCAGACAGAGGAGAAACAGCCAGAGGAGAAACAGCCAGAGGAGAAACAGACAGAAGAGAAACAGACAGAAGAGAAACAGACAGAAGAGAAACAGACAGAAGAGAAGCAGGAGCCACAGCAGCAAGTAGAAGCAGGATCAGAATCAGAGAAAGAAGCAGACTCGAAGCCAGAAATTGAGCTGTCATCGGAGGAAAAATTGGAGCCTGAAACGGACACCAAGGCGGAGACGGTGACGATGACGAAAGAGGAGAAGGAGGGAGTAGTAGTGCAGGAACCACTTCCAGAGCCGCTGCCAGAGCCAGTTGCAGAGACAGCAGCAGAGCCCGCAGTAGCGGCAGCAGCAGCAGCAGAAGTAGGAGCAGAAGAAGCTAAAGTTGAAGTTGAGGTAACGCAATCAGCGCTTTCAAATGAAATCGAACAGAATCTTATTGAGTCTGAGGAGCAAGATAAGCAGCTACAAGAGAATGCCCCAAGCAGCAGCAGCAGTGCAGCAGCAGAACATGTGGCAGCCACAGAGGCAGCACCACCAGCAGCAGCGGAGCAAGCGGCAGAGAGCGAACCAGTTCTAGATACCACGGCCAACGCAACGCCCAAGGACAGAATCACGCCCACAGAGCAGACAGCAGCAGCAGCAGAAGCGGCAGAGGCAGAGGCGGATAGAGAAGCAGCACCTGCAGAGCCAGACGCAGCAGCAACAGCAACCAAGACCGAAGCCGAGCAGAAGAATGTGGATGTTGACACAGTGTCTTCCACATCTGAGCCTGAGGCAGCTGCAGCTAATGAATCCCAGAGCGTTGACACGTCCGATGATTCCCAGGAGAGTCATGAAGTGGGTACAGAGCAACCAACATCTGGTGGTGGCAAGGATTCGTCGGAAGAATCCGTGGAGTTAACGGCGGATGAGCCCAAGGCACGTGCTGAGGATAGCACCGCCACGCCCCTCGTTTCCTACCCGCCACACAATGCCGGACGCACCTTCGACAGCAATCTGGCGGATGAGAGCAGCGCCTATCTATCACTGTCCAGCTCAAATCGTTCCACGTTGATCATAGCGCTCTGCTCTGGCATCGCCGTTGTCTTTATAGTCTTGTCGCTGGTGATCTTTTTGCTGTCGTTCCAGCGCCAGCATGGCACCCTTGACATAGAGATGCAGGAGCAGCGCCTGGGCAAGGATAATCTGGATGAGGAGGATGCACAGATGAAGCTGCTCGATGTGGATCTTACGCCGCCGGTCATCATAGCCATGGGCAACGAGGAGACCGATGAATGTCTCTAAATCTCAAGAAGATCCCCCCTCCCTGCTCCGACTGCTTTGTAAATACATATACTAATTAACATTGAGATTGAGCTGGTTCTAGGTTCAAGCCAAGACTCTAAAACATAAAACTAAACGAAGAAGCAAAAAAACAAAAAAAGAAAATTCAAATTGAAATTTTGAAATTCAAATTTTTTAACGTTCACAAAATCTTGTTGATGCTTAAAATTTATATACGAAAAAAAAATCAGATAAAAACTCAAGCGAACATCGAAAAATCGAAAATTGATTATCATTCGAGTATATATGCCATATTTGTTTAATTTTAATCACACATTTTACGCTATAAGTCATCGCTATGTCTTTGTTCCAACAGCAAAAGCATTGAAATATTATTATTTATCTCTAGGCATTTTGATTTAGAATTAAGCACAAAACAAACAATACAATATTGAGTCTCTGATATCAAGTCAGAATAAATATTTTACATTAAAAAAACAAAACAGAAAAACATATGGGTTTATTTAATTGAATCTAATCTAATTGCAGAGTTTACATTTTCTTCTTTGTATTTGTTTTATTTTAAGTGTAGAATCCGTACAGCAGTAAAAATGTACTTTAACAACACATGGCTATATTTTGAACTCAAACCAAACCTCTGTATGAGGATTTAATATAAATCTATATCAACTTCCTAACGTCCGTCCCATGGTCTTGGTAAACCCTTGCCGCTTAAGTCGTCTTAGAGGCCGAGCGGGTATTCATCGTCTTGCGAGTCGGCTGTTGTGGCTCGGCAGTCTCTCGCTGTATCGGCTGGTGTTCATTCCAATTTGTTCCTCAACTGTGTGCAAATTGAGGTCTCTATGGAGTGTGGTGCCACGCAACAACTAGGGACTGTTTGTCATTTGCCGTAGTACACGGTTCCCCCATATCTGCACTCCATACAACCATATTGGGGCAACCCAATGCGCAACGAGCTGCTGGTCGATCCCACCTACTGTGTGCACGACGACAAAGTCTACTGCGAACGAAACTACGCGGAAAAGCTTAAACCCCGCTGCACGGACTGTGATGAGGTGAGTCCTCATATGTACACCTACACTTCAACTACCCCTGAATTGATTTTATAAGCAAATTGACCACTAGACAGACAGAGAGACAAAAACATGATGTGACCGTGCTAGCAAATTCAAATGAAACGTTCGATAAAATTTCATTCACGCGAATGAATCGTTCGTTTTACTCGAACGAGGTATAGGTGTACTTGCAGCTGCAGCATACTCTTAGTGCACCTTAGCACTCTTAGCGCAGTCGATTGAGCCAAAATACATACCATACAAAAGTTAAGAGGTATGTACTAACATTCATGTACATACAACTTGATCCGAAATGATCTTGAACTTGCTTGGTGCTCAAGTAGCACCGCAAACGACAACTTGTTCGGGACAATCTAATTCATATTAAGTACAAATACTATTCTTGATCAGGAGGGGACGCGGAGTCGATTGAACCGAAATTTACCGTCTCTCCCGTCTGAATTTGGCTGTTTTCTACAGTGCCCTCCCGCCAAAATCGCCAAAAAACCGCCAGAATCGCCAAATGATTTAAATAAATTTGTTGAATTGCATAGCAACGAGCATATTTAAGTTAACAAAAGGTTAGTGTCTCGGCTATCGATATGGTATCGCTAATTGCAACTAATATGGAGTTGCCAGATCTCGGTAAACGGCTCGCAACTTTGCTGTAAGGGATTTTGAATGCACATAACTTCAAATAATAAAACTCAACATGTTAATAATTATGATATGGCATATGCAATACGTAAAATTTTATTTCTGGTTCCACTAGTATAGTTTTAATTGCGTTTACTTTGCAGTGGAAGAAGTAATCGAAGAGAAATCGAATTTATGTTAGTTTATTTATAAAAATGTCCCCTGTTAAGGAACTGCATAGTGTTTGTAATTCTCATTGTAATTGCGAGAATTTATAATTATTGATAGGGCATTTCGAAGCTAACACGAGTTCCCTACAAAACTTTATAGAACACAAACCATTCGATAATTCGAACTCTCGATTATTCGAAGTATTTTAAGGTCCCTTGGAGGTTCGAATTATCGAGAGTCGACTGTATTAAGACTGAAGCGCGCCCATTGTATTTTTAATTTGCATACCCTATAAACGAATGGCATGGGAGCACACACGCCTCGTATACTACGTAATATACAGCACAACGATCTATTTTTGAGGCACAAATGAATCCAGTCTATAAAAATATATATATAAAAGAATCTCTTTGCAATATATTTTAAATAATATATATACACTTTTTATTATGTATTCTCGCACATCATATAAATATGCTCTTATACCTTATAGTATCTATCCATTCAATTTCTTTTGTTTTTTCAGCATTTTGCAAATTGTTTCTGACGTTTACGGACGCGCTTTGCTGGTTTCTAATCGCATACGAAATGAGCTCTTCCCAGGTTTGTTGAGAGCATACTGTTCGTTGGGTGCTGGGTGTATACTTAACGGTAATTGGAGTCGTCAATTGTCACCGACTCAAAATAAATAACACATTACCAACGTACAAAAAAAACAGCTAAAAAAATAATAATAACTTGTTAATTTTAAAATCATATGCAGCTCTTTCAATTGTTACAAATGTAAAGACACTTGTAGATAAAATATTGTCTATAGTTTTTTAATCAATGCGGATTCTTAATTCTAGTTTTCAAACACATATACATACTACAAAACATAGAAATACTCGACGGTGAAAATAATTCAAAGAGTTTGCCTCTGCTCTTGATTACTCTTAATGTTTTCTCGATCCGATTTCCCGCTTAAATGGTCGACGTTCTAAAAGTTTTTTATTTAAATGTCATCAGCATCATCTCCAATATAAGAATGAGATTCATTCTTCAAATGCCAGTATTTATGTTTAGATGCCAATCCGATGGAAATAGGCAGAGTAATTACCTATCCTAGACCATTTGCCAGATGCCTGAACCAATTGAGAGTTTCAAGTAACCGTATATAGATCATGCTCACGCCCACTTTTCCTGCTCACCTCCTCGCTCTCTATATGTTCCTGACCATCCTCTCACCTACTCGTCCACTCAATTAGGCCCCGCTCACTAGCTATATAGGTATTATCACTATCTGAAATCGATTATTAAGAAAAACTATACAGCATCAATAAATATACCGCCACGAAAAACAATACTGTACCGAAAATACTAAACGCAGGATCCCTATTGTCAGGCTCCCTTCTTAAATATTTAATATGAAACGAATATTCTATAGTTAATAATAATGTATGTAATTTACAATATTATTTACTATGATGCTGCTTATATGTTGTATACTAATATATACGCTTGACAATGATAATGTAATATAGACGTGTGTATGAGTTTCCCATTCTATGGCACCTTTGCTGCAGTTTGTTTTGATGTGGCAAATTTTTACATTTCAGATTCAATGTCGAGTATCAATTTTAGTGGCCCCAAAACAATTTGTATTACGACAATATATGCAAAAAAATTAAGATAATCCAAAGAGCATACGCGAATTGTATATGCTCTACAACTATTGAATACATTTTATCTTATATTAAAATATCGTACAGTAGAGACGGAGCCTTGAAAACCAAAGGAGTGTTCGCATCCAATAAAAATACTGCAACTCTTATAATTTTCGAAATGCAGACGGAAATGGTTCAATCGACACGGCTTTTAAACGTATTCAAGAATATGTATACATTTGATGGGGTCTATAGTATTTTATGGGGTCTGTTACACACAAACTGACTTTACACAACGTTTATATACCCTTTGTGGTTTTTAAACACAAGGTCTAAAAATACTCAAAATAGTTGCACTCACTAGAAGCGTAGCTTGTGATTCATTATCTCAAGAGAATATTTTGAGTGAGTGTGTACACACTCACATATACCGTAAGTACATGTATTAGCTGGCACAGAGCCTCTCTGCTTAGTGTGCTAATCTCGAAATGGGTTAGTATTATTTGGATTCTCTCACAGACTCACACATTCATATTTGATAAGCGTTTATGTTCCATGCTGTACTCAAATTCAATGTGTGTGTTTCTGTATATATAGTTGTATGTATTGGGACATTTTGATGTGCCCCAATGATTATAGTATGCACAATTTGCAAATCACTGACATTGAACTCTGCCACCTCTGATGCTGATCTCTCCCAGCGTCGAGTGGGCGTCTGATGAGAGACATCTAAAATAATGTAGATTCTTTGGAGAATTGAGTAGGGCATTAATATGCACAGTACACCCGGGGCTTTATCAGTTCGCCAGTGACCAGCGGACGACAAACATCAGAAACATCAAAGCGTGAGACACATAAATTTCATATATATGATATATATAACTTGAGGTTCGACGTATAACTGCGCAATGTATTTGATATTGTGCCTGATGCTGCCATTACTGCTGCACATACATGGAGCTGAACATGGTAAGTATAGATCTACAACAACACCAATGTAATACAACATGTAGTAACTTGATCTACAAATTGTAATTTTTAGCATATGAAACACTGCGGGAACGTGTAATGAAAGCTGAGCAAATGGCCTCGCTGGGTGGCAATTTATGGCTCACCTCGGATGAGGAGAAAGCCAACAGTATTCTTATGAACGCCAAGCGGGCAGAGATTGCCGAGGGTGTCAAAAACCCAGAGAAATATGCACCAGCCATGCACTTCTTTCAGGGTAAGCAGTATGTGCGCCAGAGCGAGGTCTTTCGCATCATACAGAAGATGCCCAAGGGAGCCTTTCTGCACGGACACAACACGGCCATGGTCAGCTCGAAGTGGATTATAACGAATCTGACGACCACCAACAATCTGTATACGTGTCGCAATATAAATGGTCTGCTCATATTTACCCACAACACAAGCAATTCCAATTGCCACAGCGAGGAGCAGAATGTGTGCACTGAGCGCATCAATGCCGACGATCGGCATGAATACGAGCGACAGCTGGAGAAGCACATCAACATGCATACAACCAAGCCGGAGGGTTAGCTTGTAGCTCCAATTGTATTTTAATAGTTTAACATGGCTATACTTTTCAACAGCTCTATTGCCGCATAAGAAAAAAATTTGGGAACGTTTTGAAAACATATTCACCACAGTCGATCGTCTTTATAAATATCGGCCCACCTATTGTGCCTTTCACAAACGTTTGCTGGAGGAACTTTGCGAGGATAATATCATCTATGCTGAGATCAGAGCCTCGCTATCGCCTGTAAGTACGCTTGGTTATTTACAGATTATATATACGCTAAACAAACTTCTTATTTATAGCTCTACGATGATAGCAATCGCACATATACTTCACTAGACGTGGCGAATGAGCTTGAACGCATTGTGGAGGAATTCAAGGCAAAACACCAGGATTTTGTGGGGCTGAAGGTCATATATGCCAAACGCAATCGTGCATCAGAGGAGAAAATGGCCGAAAATATTCGCATCTTCAAACAGTTGCAGTAAGTCAATATAGAGATCAATTATTGGGAATTTCAATTTGGGAACTTTTTCTCAATAACTCAATGTTGATCTTTGACATTATCTTTAAGGTCCCACAACTGTTCTATAATTTGTGCTTTAAAAAGCGTTTATTCACAATTTGCTTTAATTAATTATATCTTTATATATTCTTCCATCGCTTTTAGTTCTGCCAAACCAAACTTTGTCATAGGCTTCGACATGATAGGGCATGAGGACACTGGTGACATGCTCAACAAGTATGTGAATGAATTCTCCGATCTGCCCTCCACAGCCAACTATTTCTTCCACGCGGGCGAGACCAGTAAGTCTTAGTTCAGCATTCATTCAATTAATCCTAGTCAAACGATCTACTTTCACAGATTGGTATGGTCGCACGGACTGGAACATGATGGATGCCATATTGCTGAATACCAGACGTATTGGTCATGGCTTTGCACTGCCCAAGCATCCGCAATTGTGGTCTACCATTAAGAAGCGTAATATTGCCATCGAGGTGAATCCGATATCGAATCAGGTCTTGGGTTATATCTGGGATTTACGTAATCATCCAGCTAGCTTTTTGATTGCTGAAAACTTTCCCATTATCATATCAGCTGATGATCCCGGTTTGTGGGGAGCCAAAGGTTTGAGCTATGATTTCTATTACGCTTTCATGGCCATGGCACCAGCTGAGGCCGATTTGCGTTTTCTCAAACAGCTGGCACTGAATTCTATCAAATATTCGGTGCTAACATCGATTGAACGACGTAAAATCAATCGTGTGTTTCAAAGGAAATGGCATGAGTTTATAGCAAACATTTTAAATCCCAAATTCAAATAGTACATATAGACTAAACTAGACAATAAGCTAATACAAACGCTTCAATACATCTAAAAGTCTAAACAGTATTGGGTGCGTACCAGCCATGCAGACACTTGGGCACAGGTCCATTTGTATGAAAGTCACAGCGTCCCAGCTCCGTCATGGTCTTAGCACAGATCACTATAAGGCCCACATAGCTATCGTTGAGACCACCACCGATCACCATGGAGGCCAAAATAACGCCATCGTCTTCGCTCTGCGGCTCCGGTGAGGGCACAAAAATCGGTTCACTGGGATACACATTGTCCTCGCACCAAGTCAGACAGCTTTTAGTAAAAACATCCACCTTGATTAGCTATAGGAATGATATATGGATTAGGTCAAATTTATAGTATGAATAATAAATAACTTACTGTGCCTGGATTATGTGCATCCACATCGGAGCTGATGGCATAGAAGTAGCGATACTTTTTGCCCATGTGCTGCTCGTAGTAGATTCTCGGCGTCTCACAGCCCCAGTCGCATAGCATTTCTGGACGCACAAAGATGCCCGTGGCAATCTGATAGGCCTCAGCCTTGCTGTGCTCCAAGGTAACCAGATTAATGCCGTTCTCCTCGTCGTACTGCTCTTGCTGCGTTTCCATTTCAGGAGTCTGCTGCTTGCTATTGGTGGCTATATACGTGATATCTGTGTACTGCGAGGCAGAATGCCGCATTCGCGTGGGCTGTGCGGCGGTGGTCAGACCCACCAGCGATATAGACTTGACAAGGCGCCGCCTCTTGCTGGTGGGAGCAGTCGCAGTGGCACCCAACGGTAGGACAAAACGCAAGGGACGACCGCGAAAGAGCGTAGCATAGTTGGGATTCGTTTGCATGTTTGCTATTGCCTCCAGATACATGCAGTTAATCATCTCTGGATTCTTGTAGCTACAGATATCCACGACCACATGACCATCCTGCTCATAGGCATTGATGATGTGCAAGTAAAAGAAGGCCTCCGATTCGTATGATTGCACCAACTTGCCCGTTGCACGCTCAATGAGATGAAACAGCGTGGGCTTGTCCTCATACCACTTGAGGCAGGCTGATAGATTCTGATTGGACAGCTGCGACTTGATGTACTCCGTGAGCGACACTGACAACGGTTGCTCCACAATGACAAAATAGTTATCAGTCAGACCAAAGGTGTGCATATAGCCGGGATGTAGTTTCCAGCGGCAAGGCAGAGTGGCCACCACATGTGCATCTTCGAACATGTGTCGACCATGGGGAAAACATATAATGGTATAGGCTGGACCAGTTTTAGTCATGCTGGTGCCCAGATTGTAAACGGTGCCGCTGGGCACAATATGAGGATGGGAAGTATGATTGATCACACCCACAAAGTCAGTGGTGCAGATGCGTCCCTCTGTGGCAAGTGTACGGGGATTGATGCTAAAAAGGAAGATAGAATATAAAAGTTTAGAAATCGGGCTTATATGAGTTATAAACCATACACACCGGTGCATGAACGGAGTCTCTGTGAATGTGTAATACTGATCAGCAAAGGGATAAATGGATATCATGGAATTATCGCTGCCATTGTCTGCCTTGAATACAGCACTAAATTTGTCAAAGATTGAGTGACAGGGATCGGGCACCGCTGCTGTACCGAATTCTGTGACCACAATGCGTTGAGCGGCACGATTCTTTTGCAGTGTTTGGGTGTCCACAAAGCGATTTTGATAGGTTACCCGACCTGCCTTGATTGCGAAGCGATGCAACAAGGCCGAGCAGTCGAATAGATGACCAAAACTCATATCACCCACTTTCCAACTGCCAGGACCATTGCGCAGCAGACTTCCATTCAGCCAACTAGGTATATGTCCACTGACATGTCCCTCAATGGGATCCACAATCTCACGCTCACAGGAACGCAGCCATACATCCGAGGCACAATTGGGATAATAGCGGCCACTGCCATCCAAACGCCTGGCTTCAGGATCATCTCTTTTGTCATCATACTTGACCTAAAAAAAAAAATACAGGTTTCGCGTATTGATTTCAAATAGAAAATGTCTTGATACGGATTATCGTATATGCCGGGTGGTATTTCATCACCTTTTATGGTTCTCATTGAATTTGTTCAACAGTCAAAACTCACATACGTAAAACGTAGTTTAGTTTGAAATCGATTCAAATTTAGAACAACCACACAAAATTTTGATTTCTTTTTTTGGCAGAACTTTTGAAAAAAAATTTTTAAAATTCAAAATTTCTAGTAAATTTATAAACATTTAACTAACCGCAAAGAAATCTCGCATAAAACTACGAAAAACACGCGCAGACATCGTAAAATTTCAAAGAATAACTTGAAGGTAATTAATTCCGACAGTAGATGTCAAATTGGTGGAGTCGACCACAAAGAATCCTTAGGCTCGACGTTGGCACTTGGATGTTCTCTTCTAGTCCGTATGTGGGCGACCCATTAGAAGCTCAAACGACAACTGATTCATGTGTCCAAGTGGTTACAGCTCGTCAGTCCAATAATTGAAATGAGGGTGGTCGTCGACTGTCCGACGTTCCACTGGCGACCCTATGCCTCCGTCGTGCGAGCGTTATTCAGCGTTATTCATAATTTTGATTGACGTACTCGTTGCCGTCGTCCGTAACCCACCTGTAAACAAGAACATAAATAATATATTAGCAACACATATTGTTAATATATTATTTATGTTTTTATTCACAGGTGGCTTACAAGCGACGCCACTAGAAACGAACTGTAGACAGAGTGACTGGTATCGCATTCATGCTGCTTTAACTAGAATTGAAGGAAAAAGCAAAGCTAAGCTGACTGACATTTTTTCTTTAGGTGTGCGTAAGCGTCGAAATTTAATACAACCATCGACTGACTGACTTTTACCTAAGACTGACCTTGCTGTAAAGTAACTCGTAATATTTGTCTATATTGCAGAAGCCACAACAAAGCCAAGCACCCAAGACGCTAAAATGCAATACAATATGTTGAATAAGTAAGTACAAGTCATTCAACTGTTTGTATTTTATTCATGTTGCGCTTACACATACGTGGTCTTAGTCGATTTAAGTTCACGATCAAATTAATTACAATAATGTTTTTAAATTGAAATCCGTTTGACTGCACTTCTTACCAGGTGCATCTCAACCATTGTGCCAATTAAAAAAAAAGGAAAAATCCCCATACATTTAAATTGATAGCAATTATTAAAGCTGTCGCTGTTTTTGTATAGCTTGGGGCTTGGCAAACAGCTGCATATAAGTTCTATATACTATATAAGGCAATTATAATTGTCGCAAATCTAGAGCTTAACGTATGCAAAATAACCACGCCCCTAAAACAATAATTTTCAAATTTTTGATGAATTATAAAAATGAATAAATTATGAATAATATATGAATTTGAATATATGAATTAATAACATATGTAATAAACATTTTTTAAATGTTTAACACAAAAAAGCAAAATGCTAAAAATGCGTTAAGTATTTTAATTTGAATTTATGCAATGTGTGTTGGCTAACGCGCAAACACGCATCAAATATACTAATACCAACACTTACCAACAC
>JBANCZ010002559.1:0-15335 GCA_037040025.1 Sphaerogastrella javana
ATTTAATGCCATTCAGTAGTAATTAAATTAATTAATTCGTAGACCAACCAAAAGGTTATCGATTACAACCATACAAATGACTATCGATAACTGAAGCGATAAAATGGTAGACGCCGACGCTTTGTTTTCCGCGGTCAGCTGTTATTGCTGCAGTGCGGCTCATGTTGATCACGCCGAACGGCTAACAATTTGCAAAAGATGCGTTTGGTAAATGACAAACAAAATAATAAGGCTTATCAAAAGGAAATGACAATAACAAATTTTATCTATATTGTAAATTCTAGTATTGCCTCAGCGGTGATTTGGCCAAACCATGCTATATTATCACGTTCAAGGGTCTTCGGATTATGCTCGATTGCGGCCTGACTGAGCAAACTGTGCTTAATTTCCTTCCCCTGCCTTTTGTACAAAGTTTAAAACTATCCAGTTTACCGAATTTTGTGCTTCCCACTGATCATGATCCTCAAATGGATGGCGAACTTAAAGAGTGTTGCGGCCGTGTGTTTGTGGACTCTGTACCGGAGTTCAACTTGCCTATGGACAAAATGTTAGATTTTAGTGAAGTGGACGTTATACTTATCTCAAATTATTTGAACATGCTGGCGCTGCCGTACATTACGGAAAATACTGGCTTCAAGGGTAAAGTCTACGCAACCGAACCAACTCTGCAGATTGGTAGATTTTTCCTAGAGGAACTTGTGGATTACATTGAAGTCTCGCCGAAGGCGTCCACGGCACGTCTTTGGAAGGATAAACTACATCTTTTGCCTAGCCCGCTGATCGAAGTTTTTCGCGCCAAAAAGTGGCGCACCATATTCAGCTTGAAGGATGTCCAAGGCAGCCTTTCTAAGGTGACCATAATGGGCTACGATGAAAAGCTGGACATACTGGGCGCATTTATAGCAACGCCTGTTAGCTCTGGATATTGTCTGGGTTCCAGCAATTGGGTGCTAAGCACGGCGCACGAAAAGATTTGCTATGTCAGCGGCTCCTCAACCCTGACTACCCATCCACGTCCAATAAATCAGTCTGCGCTCAAGCATGCCGATGTACTAATCATGACTGGATTGACGCAGGCACCAACCGTCAATCCGGACACAAAGCTGGGTGAACTTTGCATGAACGTGGCATTGACCATACGCAACAATGGCTCCGCACTGATTCCATGTTATCCTTCCGGAGTCGTCTATGATTTGTTTGAATGTCTCACGCAAAACCTTGAAAATGCTGGTTTAAGTAATGTGCCCATGTTCTTTATATCGCCAGTGGCCGATAGCTCTTTGGCCTATTCTAATATTTTGGCCGAGTGGCTCAGTTCTGCCAAACAGAACAAGGTATATCTGCCCGATGATCCCTTTCCGCACGCATTCTATCTGCGCAACTCGAAGTTGAAACATTATAATCATGTATTCTCTGAGGGTTTTAGCAAGGATTTCCGCCAGGTGAGTTAAATTAATTAATTATTAACTAGTATTCATTAAATTGAACACATTTCTAACCGTCAGCCCTGTGTGGTTTTTTGTGGCCATCCGAGTCTGCGATTTGGCGACGCTGTGCACTTTATTGAAATGTGGGGCAGTAATCAAAATAATTCGATCATATTCACGGAACCCGATTTTCCGTATCTACAAGTATTGGCCCCGTTCCAGCCTTTGGCCATGAAGGCCTTCTACTGCCCCATTGATACCGCACTCAATTACCAGCAGGCCAATAAGCTTATCAAGGAGCTGAAACCCAATGTGCTTGTTATACCGGAAGCATACACAAAGCCCCATCCTTCGGCGCCCAATCTGTTTATAGAGCAGCCTGACAAGAAGATTATCACCTTTAAATGTGGCGAGATTATAAGGCTGCCTCTAAAGCGTAAACTTGATCGCATTTATATCGCATCGGAGCTGGCGCAGAAGATCTTAGCCCGCGAAGTAACGGCTGGCGTGTCACTATCCACGCTGACGGGTGTGCTCCAGGTTAAGGACAAGGTTCACTGCATACAGCCCTGCGCTGACAACGCCAAGGATGAGCCAGGTACAAGCAGCGATGTCAATGCCGTAGCACCCACCAAAGAGGATGTGCTCAAGAATGTCAAATATGAATATGGAACCATTGATGTGGACGTGCTGTTAAAACGCTTGACTCAGGACGGCTTCTCAAACATTAAAATGGATCGTAGCGGCGGAAATTTAACCTTACAGCTGGTAAACGAGGATACCACCATCAAGTTTGAAGATAATGAGACGCACATCATCTGTGGCGGCAAGCCCACAACGCGCCTCAAGATCCGCGACACTCTCCTCAAATGTTTGCAAAGTTTCTAAGAATCTAAAAGTATATTTAAGTTTATTACATATTATACAACAATAGTATTAAACCTATTTCTTGGCTTCCAAAATATCCGCGCAACGTTCACAAATCTCCACCTCTGCTGCCTGCAAACTGTAGCGACGACAACGCGCACACAGTGGCGCTTTGAGATGGTTTACGCTGACTACAGCCGCATCCGCTGTTGTCTTCAGCTCTGACTGCAATGTAACGCTGCCCACCTGCAGAATTTCGCACAGCTCCGATTTGTTTGTGGGCGCATTCAACTGATTGTTCACGGCTTTCAGCAGCTCCAGTTGCTCTTTAGAGGAGCAGCTAATCGTAACGTCTAGCTGCCAACTATTCACATCCACAGTCTGCTGATTAATAAGTCGTTTGATCTCCAATGCTGCATTTACTATGTCATTAGCGTGCACACACTGCCAGTCCAGATGTGCCTGCACATTCTGCTCGTGAAATGCACCGCCCTTGGCATCGTAGTAGCTCCAGCTTTCCTCAATTAGATACGGAGCTATGGGCCACAATGCCTTGCACAGCTGCCTGTAGCAGTGCGTCAGCGTGTGACGTATAGCTGCGAGCTGCTCATCGCTGCCACAGTAGAGTCTATCCTTGATTAAATGCACATAGATGCCCGACACCTGGTTGGCAATGAAATTTTGTATGCTGGCCACAACGCGATTGTATTCATAGGCATTGTAGAGATTTGTGATCTGTATAAGGAAGGAGTTTTATGTATAATTGTTTGCCAAAATTTGTGCTCTGTTTTCGGCTTACCTCTAGATCAAAGATCAGCAGATTGTGCAACAGATACTTATTTAAATAGCTGGCATCCTGCTTAACAATAGACGAATCTTGGTGCTGCTGCTGCTGCTCATTGATGACGCCATTTAGATAACGTAGTGTACCACGCACTTTGCTCAGACTCTCGGCTGCATGTTGCAGCAGCTTATCACTGACCGTAATTGACATGTGCTGGGTGCCATGTGAGGCAACCCACCAGCGCAGCACATCAGTGCCGTACTTCTTGGTTATCTGTTGTGGTGAAATGACATTGCCCAATGATTTGGACATCTTATGACCCTTCTCATCAACTGTAAAGCCATGCACAAAGAGCGCTCTGCAAACGCGAATATTAGTATACGATTCTTGAATGATAAATACCAACGTGGAGCTTACTTGTAGGGCGCACAGTTACGTGCCGCAATGCTTGTCAACAGTGATGACTGAAACCAGCCCGTAAACTGATCATAGCCTTCCAGGTACAGATCAGCTACTTGCTGTTGTTGTCCTTTCAAAACGGCTGACCAAGTGCTGCCAGAATCGAACCATATATCGAATATATCACTGCCCTTAATGAGCTCCTCCGTCTTACAGTCGAGTTGTTTAAGCAGCCGCTCAGGCAGCAATTCCTCCAGTGGTTTTGACCACCAGAAGTCCATAGAGCCCTCAGTGTGCAGCAGGTCACAGAGATGTTCGATCAGAGCGGCATTGAGCACCACCTCGTTAGAGTCTCTTTTGTAGAGCACAGGTATGGGTACGCCCCAAGCACGTTGGCGTGATATGCACCAGTAGGGACGTTTATGCAACTGTGTCAGCAATGCCTTCTTACTGGCCTCGGCATTAACGCGTGGATAAATCTCCACCTGCTCCAGAGCTGCCGCAGCAGGAGCCTTCAGTTTATCCGTATTGATGAACCATTGTTCGCTGGCACGTATTATAACTGGCTGTTTAGTACGCCAATCAATGGGATAGGCATGCTCCAGTTCAGAGGCGTGCACCACATCCTTAGCAATGTGCTGTAGCACTAGCGGATTACCCTGTGCCAGCACTGACTGACCGCGCAGAAACTCAGGCGCCTCATTAGTATATATGCCGGCCTCATTCACATAGCACTTGATGGCCAACTTGTTAGCCAGACTAATAAGAAAGTCATCCGGTCCATGGGCAGGTGCCGTGTGCACTAGACCCGTACCCTTGCTGTCCTGCACATGACTGGCATCGAAAAACGGCAAAGTTGTCTGTGTCTTGTCTATGGGATGCTTATAGCTGCACTTGCTCAAGGTACTGCCGTTCACTCTGGCCACAATCTCACACTGCAACTGTGTGCTTGCCTGGAAATCTGCAACCAATGCTGAGGCAATCAAATATAGTTCATCCGCATTTCGATTGGGTAGCTGAACAAGCACATACTCCAAGGAGCTATTGTAGCAAATGGCTTGATTGCTGGGCAATGTCCAGGGTGTTGTGGTCCAGACCAGCGCATAGATTTGTTTATCATGTGCCACCGTAGGATCATCGAATGTATTGAGCGTAAAGCGTAGGTACACCGAGGGACTAATGAAGTGTGCATCATATTCCAGCTCTGCCTCCGCCAGAGCTGTTCTGTAGGGTATACATAAGTAATGAAATTAGGGGAACTTTCAATTATTCAGAGCACTCACTTGGACGAGGGCGACCAGTAAACAGGCTTGAGATCACGATAGACCAGACCACGCTCGTACAGATTGTAAAACATGTGCAGCTGATTCGCTATAAACTCTGGTCTGAAGGTTAAGTATATGTTTTCTGGCTGCCAATCAGCCAGTATGCCCCAACTGCGAAATTCCTGCTTCTGGGACTCTATGGCCTCCAATGCAAAAGCACGTGCTGCAATAATTCATAAATCAAATTCATAACTTTTCAATCTTTTATACAGCTGTCACTTGCTTACATTTTCGACGTATTTCCAGCGGATTCTGCTCACCGGCTGCAGCACTGGTGGCCTTCAGCTCAATGGGCAGACCATGGCAATCCCAGCCAGGTATATAGTTCACCTGCTGGCCCTGTGCCACACGTTGACGCAACGTAATGTCTTTGAGTATCTTATTGACGGCATGGCCCATATGCAGCTGCCCATTGGCATAGGGTGGTCCATCGTGTAGCACAAAGGCTGGTGGTCGCTTGTGCTGCTCCTGGTAACCATAGGCAGCAGAGATCTTATGCTGCAATGGATTTAGAGACTTAGCTTGTTAAATATTCTCTCTTTGAATGGCCACAGCCCTTACTTCGAGAAGCTGGAGCTCCTGCTCTCCGCGTTTCGCTGCGGTCAGACGATTGGGAAACCTTGTCTTGGGCAGATTGATTGTGTCTGTGTATTTGTGTGCATCTTTCTTGGCTGTTTTCACAGAATACAAGCGCACGCCCAGCCGAAAATGAAAAACACGCAACATCTTTCACGTAACCAAAACAATTTAGCCGGCGCAAATCGGAATCAGCTGTTCGCACTTTGAGAACAGCTGTTTGAAGTTTGACAATGGCGCGTAAAATAAAATTTGAATTATGTGGTGAAGTGCTTTACTTTAATATGGATTACATAGTATGTATTAATGTATATGAAATTATTTTTTGTCTTTTGGTGGCTTATCCTTTTTGTCATCCTTTGCTTCAGCTTTTGGTTTATCCGTTTCCTTGGCAGCTCCATCCTTCTTACCTGCATCCTTGGCTTCAGCCTTTGCTCCATCCTTAGCTTCAGCCTTTGCTCCGTCCTTCTTTTCATCCTTTTTCCCATCTTTTGGTGGCGGCGGCGGCACATCTTCACCTGACATGCTAGCCGCCAACTGATTGGCCTTGGCCAGCACTTCATCCACATCACCCACCATGTAGAATGCGATTTCGGGAATGTCATCGTATTCGCCATTAAGCAAACGTTTAAATCCATCCACCGATTTCTCGACAGGCACCAATTTGCCAGGCGTGCCGGTAAATACCTCTGCCACCTGGAATGGCTGTGATAAGAATCGCTGCATTTTTCGTGCACGTGCCACTGTCAGTTTGTCCTCTTCAGACAATTCATCCATACCCAGAATGGCAATGATGTCCTGCAGCGATTTGTAGCCCTGTAACGTTTTCTGCACGGCTCGGGCGACATTATAGTGCTCCTCACCTACAACATCCGGGTCGAGAATACGCGAGGAGGAATCCAATGGATCCACAGCTGGATATATGCCAAGCTCGGCAATAGGACGCGATAATACTGTAGTAGCATCCAAGTGGGCAAAGGTTGCAGCAGGAGCTGGATCGCTCAAATCGTCGGCGGGCACATAGACTGCCTGAACAGATGTAATTGATCCATTGCGAGTGCTGGTAATCCGTTCCTGCATTGTGCCCATGTCAGTGCCAAGGGTGGGCTGGTAGCCGACAGCAGATGGTATACGTCCAAGCAGTGCCGACACCTCGGAACCGGCTTGAGTGAATCGAAAAATATTATCAATAAAGAGCAACACATCCTGGCCATCAATATCCCGGAAGTACTCTGCGATGGTTAAGCCAGTGAGCACCACTCTGCTGCGTGCACCTGGCGGTTCATTCATCTGACCGTAGACGAGAGCTACTTTTGACGAGTCATCTTCCAGGGAAATGACCTTTGTTTCTATCATCTCGTGATAGAGATCGTTACCCTCACGTGTGCGCTCCCCAGCACCAACAAATACGGAGTAACCACCATGCGATTTTGCAATATTATTAATCAGTTCCATAATTAGCACAGTTTTGCCGACACCGGCGCCGCCAAATAGGCCGATCTTGCCACCCTTTACATATGGGGCCAAGAGATCAATAACCTTGATGCCGGTTGATAATACCTCTGGCTTGACACTCAGCTCGGTTAGCTCTGGCGCCTCGTTGTGAATAAAGGAATGAAAGTCGGCTTTGACATCACCGCGTTCATCGATAGGTCGACCCACAACATTCAAAATGCGACCCAGTACTGGCTTGCCCACGGGGACGCGTATGGGAAAGCCGGTGTCAAGCACAGTCTGGCCACGCCTCAGTCCCTCTGTGGAATCCATGGCCACACAGCGTACCACATTGTTGCCCAGATGATGGAATACCTACGAGATACAGCTGAAATCTATTTGATATGATATGTATCGGATTCTATTTACCTCCAATACTAAGTGACCAATGGGAGCATCTTGAACTTCAATGGCATTTAGAACTTCTGGCATTTCTTCTGGGAAGTATACATCGACAACTGGTCCAATTACCGAATGTATAAGACCCTCCCGCTTCTTAGTAAGTAAAGCAGCTATATCATCACCCTCGCCTTTCTTGGGCTTATCACCGGTTTTATCACCGGTGTCAACACATTCATCCGCGGATTTTTCTGCATCCTTGAAGAGAATTAGATCTGTGTGCACGCATCGCGTCTGAACAGGAATATTAAATTTTGTTAGAACTCCCAATGAATTGTATAACCGCGGCGGTCCATACTTCAATCCAATTTTTGTACATGCTTAATTTAATCGGGCAATTAGTTTATAAAATATTTGGATTATTCACTGCTTACCGCTAGCGAATCTTCCCCAAGTTGTAGGCATTTCTCAAATTTCGTTTTTATTCTACAAAAAGAACACTGTTGAGTGGTTGAATTTGCTTTATGATTTCAACTTGTGTATATTAATTATATCTTTTGGTTTTAATTAATTTTTCTAAGACTTTTAGTTGTTTGTAAATGTTTAAAAATGACTAACTCCTTTTCAAAAATTTGACAGCATTCCTTATTTAATCGAAGCCTGCTTAAGCCCAACAACTATTATATTCTATGCATGAATAATTTGATATATATGTATGGTATATTATAAAATAGAGTTTCCATTAAAAAATGATTTCTTGAAAATTTATGTACTTTATACAATTTTTGATGGTAATACTGAATACGAAGGCGAAAAAGAACACATTATATAGATTTTAAGGAGATCTTTATATACCTCTGAGATTTCAAATATACAATCTTTAACGGAAAAGGATATATACATATGGCGGCAGTCTGCATGCAGAGAAAAATGAATTTTCAATGCCAATTCTCCAGGCTATAGAATCCTTGGGGGTAATTGAGGTTGCTATGGCAACGGGTATAAGCTACTCTGTCGTGTCCACAGCAAATATGCGTATAATTTTTCTTTAGTTCAACTAGATGGACGTGCTTTCCCACTACAGCTCACCAGTAATTGAGTTTCCAGCTACTCAACCCATTGAGAAGCATAGTGTGCTCGTAGACAATTGCACCGGCACTGATGCACCTCCTCCCAGTGCAGAGGCAAGCACTGAAACGCAGGAGCGATGCCATGTAGCGACACAAACAGACCGAGGTGCAGCTCGTGTTGGCGATGTTGGACAAGTTGACTATGATGAGCGTGCTCTGGCCAAGTGGCTGCGACAGATTTGTCCTATGGTAGAGCAGGAGCTGAGCCAGTCGACTCCACTGCTAGAGGAGCAACAGCAGCAGGAGTGTCCACTGCACGAACAGTTGCAGGTGCATACCTATCAGAGCTTGAACATTAGCAGCATTGAGAACTCACAAGGCTTGGCCATTTGGCTATCTGTGCACACGAACAATGCACCCGTATTGGTGGTCAGCACAGTGGCACCGCACGATGACTGGTGCGAGCACATGGAACAGCAGCTGAAGCTCTTTGTGCCGCAGCGCATGACGCAGGGTAACTTTGTAGTGTACACGGAGGTCAAATCGCTGCCGGTCAAGTCCTGTCTGCGCAGTCTATGCACCAATGGATTCAATAAGAACATGTTCGCGGGCTCCAGCATGGATGGTGAGCTCTATGTGTGGCTATATGAGCAGGCACGTGGCTCTAGTGATGCCAGTGTGAACATCCAGCAATTGCATAGCGTGTCCTCGGCACAAGGCGCAGCCGTTGCACTGGATTGGGTGACGGAACAGCGACTGTTGGCTTGCTATGCCAATGGAACCGTACTGCAATGGTTGGTAACCAACCAAATAGTACTAGACTGGGAGTAAGTGCATCATAACAATAATGCTTTTCATCAACTAAATTTCGCGCTTAGATACACATTTACAGCCACAGCTGCGGTGGAGCTCACGACCATGGTAACCTTGGGGCTGGATGACTTTGTTTTGGGCACTAATGACGGTGGGATCTTTCGCTGCTGGAGCACCGGTCGTCAAGCAGCTGGCGATCGTAGTAATACAACCAAGAAGCAGCTACAGATATTGGAACTGCGTCGACATCGTTTCATGGTGTCCACATTGCTTAGAACCGAAATGGAGGGTCATCAGATGGTCATCAGCTGCGACCTGAGTGGTCAGGCATACTATCACGATATGCGGCATGAAGATGAGGTAATAAAATACGACTCGTATACGACTTATAATACTATGAATTTATGTAAATGGAAATTGTATTAAGGACACCGCCCAGTTGATTGTGCAAATTCCGCTGCCCTTCAAGAATGCTATAGCATGCAGTCGTGATGCCAATATCATCTATTGTCCCAGCAATGATGGCGCCTTGGAGTACTATAGGATAAGCGATGGGGCACATGCGCATGTCAAGGGCGCACTGCATGGTCGTGGCAACCTTATACGCACTAGTGACAATGGGTATGCAGTATAATCATTGAATAGACCTGATTAATTTATATATATTCCCTACAGTTGCTGGCTGATCACGGGTCTTTATGGCAGCGAATTTCAAATATTCTATATAGAAAATAGACTATAATAAATTTAAGCAATGAATTGTACAACATTTAACTAAATACTATAATAAATTATAATTACTTTCACAACTTTATTAATTTTTATACATATTTATGCTTTCGGCCTGTGACTTGATTATTAGGTTATGTTTTAACATTTCTACACCTTTTTCTTTGTTAGTCGTACATGTTTATTGATAAAGTGTTCAACGGGGTCCTTACCTGTTTCACACAGACCCCTTGGGCATTTAGATCCAACATGTTCCAAGATTTCCGCCAATTCAGGGTCAGCACAGAGATCTGGACTCGCACAAGCTTCCTTTTCTCCACCACATGGAACACATTTGGCTTTGCTTTTACCTTTGCATTCTTCTTTGACGTTGTCTTTGGACTTGGATTTAATTTCGGATTTTTCTTCTTTTCGGCTCTGATCTTTTTTCTTTGACTTATCTTGGTTTTCATTCTTTTCGTTGCCGTTTTTAGATTTATCGATGCTATAAGATGGGTTCTTGATTTCCAAACGCGATGAAAGGAGGAAACGTGGAACTTTGTTTAAAGCCTTCAATCCTTTAGAGTGAAAGGATCTGCGTTGACCAATGTCATAACCAAACATCATACTAGCTCTAATTAACTGGCCACATTGCATGAGTGTGGGCTTGTGTGTAACTGGTTCTATTTTAAATGTAGGTGGGGCTTTTACTTGTATTGGAGATACGCCACCCCTTTGGCCAATTTTCGAGCTAAACGCCACATTGACTATGCATGAATTATTGATTGGTAAATAGAAGATATATATACATATACATATACGATCTTGTATAATTTGGCTTACCTGAGGCCAGTTTTGCACAAGCCGAAAACATTTTATGTTCTGTGGAGCTTAACAAATTTTTTAAATCTATTTTTGAATTGCATTGCCTAAATCATTCAAAACTAATATTAGTGATGATGACAATATTCTCAAAACCAGTTTTCAATGAATAATTTCGCTAACGCTTGGATTTTATGTTACGTTTTTATCGTATAGCTGCGCTTAATTTTATTTATATTTTTTTATTATCGTTTAATGTTGCTATTTACACGAGTTTTGCATAAAAAACATTACAGATCACTAACAAAACACAATAATTTGCAATATGTATAATCATGCGTGTATAATATGTGCATGTAGATCAAGAATTTTGAACGAAATGCCAAACTATCGAGTCCATTTTCTCACATTGCCTCAAGTAAACCTCATTCACTTTCGTACAAATGATATTGCCTGTGTCTCTAGCATAAAATAATTCAAATAAAACATGTAAATGTTCTTTAGTTCACTGTGTGTGATGTACATAAATGTATAAAAAAAAGTAGGTAAATGTATTAAATATGTATAATTAACGTATATATGTATATATATATATAGGTAATAATAGATTGCATACGCTTAGAATGACATAATTACAAAGTGACAATAAATGAATAGTTTGCAATAGGCTTAAATAAATTATACAATTAACGTTAACGAGACACATAGGATAAACACATGTACATATACATACACATATACATATAATACATATATGTTTACATATAAATATATATATTGAGGGAAACATAATTTAGAACTCTCACAAAATTTTGCTAAATCTGTCACGTTCGAAGTTCCGATCGTAAATTTACTAAACACTACATGCTCATGCTCAACTTTTGACTTAATTGAATAAAATGTTTGTTGGTTTCATCCATAATAGTACAGGTAATAATAATTGCTAGGCGTCTGCCCATCTGCTGATTGGCTAATAAATTCAACTTAATTGAAGAGCACCGTGTTGGGGTCTTCATTATCCATTTGTTTTACATGGCGTAGAACATCTTTTTTCGTGATTACGCCCAACAAACGTCTGTAAGATCATTCAAACGATTAGATCAGCCATTTCAATACATCAATATCATGGATACTTACCCATTATGTGTAACAAGTGTTTGGCGCAGGCCAAGTTTACGGAACATATCAACAACGGTCTCCATAGGGGTTTGATCCGTTACTGTAATTGGCGCCATGTCGAGGATTTTCTTTAGTTTAAGTGGTGGAGGTCCTAAATTTTGTACTGGTGTCGTCGATGTGAATAATACTATGGAATGGCTGCTTATCCCCTCAATTAGACGCTTTGCATTGCCTGCCAAAACGAAATAAACATTAGTAAAATCTTCAATACTTGCTTTAAGATTCTATTTAATAGCTCACCAATAGCCAAATTAAGATCTCTGCGCAGCACAAATCCAACTAGATATTGATTTTCCCTTGATACCACAACTGGGTAGCCATTGTGTTCTGTCTCCTTTAGCAGATTCTCGACATCATCCACCGTCATCGAATCCTGTGTAATGACATTCAATGTTTCATTACGTTTGGGTTGCATAACATCTGCCGCTAATGTTGTGTGCGCGAACTCCTCCTTGCTATCCAGGAACGGATAACCGTTTAATGCTATGTGTGCATCATAAATGCCCTGCCGTCCTAATGCATCGCCTACCCATTTGGAGGCCATGGCAGCTGCCATTAATGGCACAATATACCGCACACCACCTGTCAGCTCAAACATGATGACCACCAGCGAAACGGTCATCCGTGTGACGCCACCCAAAACGGCAGCGGCGCCCACAACTGCGTATAAGCCAGGTGTAATTAAATTGCTATCCGCACATTCGCCCGTAAAGAACCAAAAGTTTGGATAACTATACGCAAACTGCTCCACTCCGATGCCCACGATGCGGCCCATAATTGCGCCCAACAGCAGTGATGGTATAAACAAACCCGACGGGACCTTAATGCCAAACGTGAAAATCGTTAGGGCCAACTTTAGTATAAAGGTGAGGACGAGCAGCCAAATGGAACTATATACGCCTGGTCCCGGCTCGGTCACCTCAATGAAACTGGTGCCAGTGCTGATGTTCATGCGTTTGTAGTCACTATTACAATATAAATATAAATACAGTTATGAATAAAAGTAAATGTATAATAGTTTATTATACTTACCACAAAGGATTTGTGACGTCTCCGGGCGAGCACTTGCTAACTAGCAGGAATATGAGCTCATTCATGTTCATGCGCGTAAAGGGATTCGGATAGCAAATGATGGCTGTGACTAGTGTGACAAACAGAACCTCGCTCACAGGATATTGGCCCAATTTGCTGAACTTTCTATAGCGGCACCACCACAAATTCGCCTTTATAAAGAAGGTTCCAATGACGCCCTACAAAACAATAATTTGAAAATTATAACAATCAATTCCATATGTAAAGCTTAGTTGGTTACTTACCCCCATTATGCCCAGAAATACGAATGGTATAAGTTCAAAAAATATCCAGGGCTTATTATATTCCACAAAGAACAGCACTGAATGCTCATTTCCAAATGGTGTGAGTGAACGCAGCACAAATGCAGCAATTAACGCACAGAAGAACGAACGCCAAAGTGTCTTTAAGGGGAAATAGTACGACACTTCCTCCAGTGAGAATAATACACCACCTATGGGCGCCCCGAAGGCCACAGAGACTCCAGCTGCAGAGGCGGCTGATAGTATTTCACGTTTCTTCGCCTCGTTTCGTCCATACTTGGGAAATAGATGCGAAAATATATTACCAATGCAGCTGGCGATATGCACCATGGGTCCCTCTTTGCCAAGAGTCAGACCCGCGGACACGGATAGCATCAGGCCAACAGATTTGATCAGTAATGTCCATTTGCCCAAATAGCCGCGTATAATAAAGCCAGACAATATGGTTTTGATCTCCGGTATACCAGATCCACATGCGTATGGCGCAAACATTCGCACCAGCGACGCACTGAGCGAGGCAAACAACAACGCCCACAAAATGTACCAAATGTACGAGATGATATATGGACCAGTACCATTACGACTAAGTCCAAGGATCTCTGGCCATGTTTTCCACTGAAATCAAACAGGTCAAGATTAATAACTTGCTTCAGTAAGGGAATTTCTTGTTTGTATATTACCGTTGAACAGTTGCCCTCTTCAAAGACTGATTGCTTGGCTGGATAACAGCACTGTTCACGATTAAACCAAAAGGCGGGTGGGCAAATGCCGTGCTTTAAATCTGACATCCAGCTGGCGCCGATATCAACCATGCCGGCAACACAGCCTGCTGCAATGCCCACAAGTAGAACGCACAGCCAGCCCGAACCAGCATCAATGGATCCCTATAGAATTGAAATTATTAGTTGCATATTATTTACATATTGGTAATGTATCGAAATGCTTGCCTTGATTAAATCCCAAACAGAATCCTGTCGTTTTTTCACTATGTACCGATGACGCATGCGATCGCGTGCAATATCGCGCTGCCAGTCGATGGTGTGAAAATCCTCATACTGCCCAATCCCAGGTATATCATCCTGCACATCCGAGGAGCCATAGAATGAGAGTGCTCCTACAGCCAAGTATATGAGAATAAAACAAAAAATCATTCTTTAATATTTAAGAACTTAATATTTAAATATGAATACTAAATCATTATTTAAAATTTATCAATTCTGTTTAGAGAATGTAACGTAAAGCTATACAAATAAAATTCTCAGTAAACTTTTCAAACCTAAGAGTGGGCGTTTTAAGTATTTATCCTAGTCCGTTAGGGTCGAGCGATTTAAATTTAATCTGAGACAGTTTTGGTTCTATAAGCCAGCTACTTTGATCATTTCTGAATTACAAGTGGTACATTTGTTTAAATCTGGCTTACGCTCTCGCTCCCTTCCCCGCTCACACAAGTTTTCCGCTCGTCCGCTCACATAGATTCCGCTCACTTGGTTCCCGCTGTTTTTTCGTACCCGACCATCGTTTACGCACTCGCCCATTCACTCACTAACACTTCTTCTCCGTCCGTACGCCCGCTCTCTCGTGCTGTGTATTTCTGCTCCTGCACTAGGTAATCGATATCTGTTATCAACATCGATAAGCGAAACAACTATTCTGTACCGAAAATTCTAAACGGAAGATTCCTGTCAGGCTCTGTCCCTATCGTTGGATATTTTTTATATAGCGGACTGATTAATTGGTAAGGGTTTACATAGTTTTTAGGGCCTGTTTGTTAGTCCTCGACTATCCCTATTCTACGGGTTATTTCCACATAGCTTTGTCAGAGGATTAAATATGGTTCTATCTCTATTTCGCCTGTTGATACATGTTCAACATTTGTTATGTTCGAGGGTGCTCTAATACGAGAGTTCTTCAATTCAATTGTATTTATTTCACGCACTTTCCGCTGACTCACTTGCTATCTTTTCTGTGAAAGTATTCATGAATACATTTGCATATACATATGCTATGTGCATATAGTATATGAAATTTTATATTTTTCTCTTCTGCGAAGTTTCAATTATATTTTTATGTCCTATCTTGAACTTGAAACAATGAATGGCAATCGAACAGTCGCAGTCGAATTGCTGGGTGAATATAATACTATGTTTTAGAATGTGTGTGTCTGTATGTTTGTGTCTGTGTAAGTAGTTATTTTTAAC
>JBANCZ010002560.1:0-15332 GCA_037040025.1 Sphaerogastrella javana
GCTCCTTGGGAGATGACGACAGTAGGAGAGGGAGAGAGAGACAATGAGAGGGATACGGTGAGAGAGAGAGAGAGAGAGAGAGATAGAGAGAGAGAGAGAGACGATAACAATTGAGAGGAGAAGAGGGTTGTCGATATGTTACTGTAGTAGTTGTGCTGCAATCTTTAGATGTTGCGTATAGCAAAAGTAGTAGGAGTAGTAGAAGAAGGATTGAAATTAGGAGTAGCAGCAGAAGTTGGAGTTGCTATAGGAGTAGAAGTTGATGTGGGTATAGTAGTAATAGTGGGAGTTGGTGTAGGAGAAGGAGTAGTTGTAGAAGTAGGATTAGGAGTTAAAATATAAATAGTAGCACATAGAGTGAGAGTAGAAGGTAGGGGTAGATGAAGTAGTAGATGTGAAATTAGGAGTAGGGGTAGAAGCAGCATTACTTGTAGGAGTAGAAGTAGATGTAGTAGTAGGAGTAGGAGTAGAAGTAGAAATAGTAACAGTAGGCGAAGGAGTGGCTGTAAAAGTAGGAGTAAGAGTATGTATATAGTATATAGCAATAGTAGGAGTATTAGAAGTAGCAGTAAGAGCAACAATAGCAATAGTAGCAGTAGCAGTGGGAGTAAGAGTAGAAGTAGGAACAGTAGAAGAAGTAAAAGAAAGAGTAGGGGTAGGAGTAAGGAGGGTAATTGGGGGAGAAGTTGCAGTATGATTAGGAGTATATAGTTGCATTATATTGTAGTAGTAGAAGTACCTGTAAAAAAGCGTAGCAAAATTGGGAGTGGGAATAAGAGTAGTGGTAGTAGTAGCAGCAGTAGTAGTAGTAGATGGAGTTGCATTATATTCCTGTAGTAGGAGTATAAGTATATAAGTAGCAAAAGTGGGAGTGGTAATTCGAGAAGTGGTAGCAGTTGTAGTAGTGGTAGTAGTAGTAGTAGTGGTAGTAGAAATAGTAGTAGCAATAGTAGTAGTAGTAGTAGTAATAGTAGTAGTTGTAGTAGTAGATGGAGTTGCATTATATTCCTGTAGTAGGAGTATAAGTAAAAGGCAGTAGCAAAAGTAGGAGTGGTAATTCGAGATGTGGTAACAGTTGTAGTAGTTGTAGTAGTACTAGTAGTAGTAGTGGTAATAGTAGTATTAGTGTGCATTAGTATTAGTAGCTGGAGTAGCAGTGGAATTCACGCACTGTGAGTAATGTCTTCTGCTTTGTCTCAGCGAGGCGACAGTAGACTTGAGTCCTGAGACACTGACTGCTAAAAGTTGGTATCCAGCGAGGAGCAAAAGCTCTGCTCTGCTTCTGCTTCTGCTTCTGCTGCTGCTGCTGCTATTCCCATGCTGTTTCACGCTGTTTTGGAGGCACTTTTGGCTTCTGCGTTAATACAAATGAAAATGGATGAGCTACTAAATGTTGTTATTGTTTTTGCTTAGCTGTTGCTGCTGCTGCTGTTGCTGTTGCATTGACTGCATCAAATGAAATGAAAATGTTGCAAACAAGCTACGAACAGCTGCTGCTGCAAACCCCCACCCCCCTTCTACCCATCTCCCACTGTACTCCCATGATGCAACTATGTGAAGTGTTGCCTCCCCATTTCTTTAGTTGTAACATTTACTTTTGCATGCGCTTTGTACAACTATGTATGTGTGTGTGTGTGTGTGAGGGTGTGTGTGACCCCCTTTAGTTGCCACACCCTCTCCCCGCCCCCTTTGAGTGCAAGTGTTTGTCTTTGTTTTTATGCCATTTATTTATTTAAGTCAATTTTGTTGAGTGTGTTTGAACATTTTGCTGCGATTCGTTTTTAGGTTTCTCTTAGATACCCTGTTAAAAATTTACAGACCCAAAAAAGAAGAGTATTAGTTAAAGTAGGAATTTTCGAAATTTTGGCAAATTCAAATTTAATAAATAAAAATATATAATTCTAATCTATTTCTTGCACCATAAAACATATTTATACTATATTATATTGTAGAATATACAGGGTATTTTAACAACATTATGTCTTTTATTTGAGTATTTCATTTGTATTGGATTTTGTTTTTTTTTTGTATTTTTTTTTGTTGCTATGATTTTGTCGTTTGTAAGAAACTTGATGACAATTTTTACTTTGAGTGATTGCAGCGTCATTGACTGTGGCATAAAAAGAAGAAGAAGTGATAGTGAGAAAGAGAGAGAGAGAGTAGAGAAAGAGCGAGAGAGGGAACAACTTTTAGATAGTAAGAGCAAAGGAAAGTAAGACAAAGGAATAAGAATAATATCAACCAAGGAGGAAAATTCAGTAAATTTCTTATTGCACTAAATTTAAATCATTTTATAGATAACAAAAATTAATAATATTTATTATTATATTTTTTTTGTTTTCTATGTATAATATTATATTATTATTTATAATTTTAAGTTTCAATTTTATATTTCCTTTAAGTGGCAAATGCTGCAATTTTCAATTTGAATTTAACTGCCGTAGCGCACACTTAGCAAAGACAGCAACCGTTTAGACCAATTTTGTTTGCTCTTATACTCGAGTAAATTTAAAGTAGATAAGCCGCCTACCCATAGATGGCGCCACAAAGAGAGTGGGCTATTAAAATGATTTGTATAAATAAACAGAATCTTAAATAGTTTTTTATAAATTTAAAATTACAATGATTACGTTGCAAAGTTTTTAATTAACATTAAAATTAATTACAATTTAAATATTGTCTTTTCTAAAGACAGATTTTAAATAATTTTAATAAATAAATTAATTTAATGATTTATAAATTAATTTTATTTTATTTTCGGATGACATATTTTTTAATTTATATTAAAATAAACATAAAAGGAACAATTATATATAAATAAATAATAAATCTACCTTAGCATTTTAACATCTTACATCTCCGGAATATGGTGGTAATTTATAAATTGCCGTATAATATTATATAAAAGTAATTACTTTTATTTATATAAATATATTTTATTAATACAATTCTAATAATAATAATTATAATATTAAAATAAATGCAAATTTACTTTGCTTGATTTCATCCTGTTGCGCGCCAAGTCATATTCAGCTTTCGTTAAGTTGCAAAATGTGTATGAACGTCATTCGTCATTCGTTCACTTTCTAAGCTCTCTCTCTCTCTCTCTCTTTTGATTCCCTCTCTCTCTCGTTGTGCGCTCGTATCCAGCGCATGAAAGCGTTCGCCATAGACGCTGCTTCGTTGTTGTGCCCATTTATGCTTCGTGTCCTCGGCTCGTGTCTCGCTTCGGTTCGTTCGCTGTGTTCGTTTCGCCTCGTTTTCGTGCGTCGGCCCTTGGCAGGCGAAGAGCTTAACGAATCGGCTGTTGTGGCTGGCAGAGTTAGTTGAAGCTCGGCCGTCGGAGTGTGTTGAACGTATGCGAGAATGCTGTGCGCTTCTATCGTAAATGAAATTGTCGTTTGCTCGTAAAACGACAACAACAACAACAACAAAATAAGAAATACAACAAACGTAAGCAAAATATCTTCGTAATGGAAAGTTAGTAAGGAATTTGAATAAATGTGTTAATTGAGCTAAAAGGCAAGCGAAAAGTTAATCGTAGCAAAGGATTTACATTAATTCCATTAGTAACAAATGGCAATGAAACAATTTCCAAACTCAAGAGCAAAACGTGTGTGCAGCATTTGCTCGTACAGCGGGATAACGGTGAGTGACGGGTTTAACGGTACTGTGTAACGGTATATGTTATACGGCCAATAGCGAATGGTGAACGGTAAACGGGAAACGGTAAACAGCAAACGGTTAATGGTGTACGGTGCATAGTAACGGTTAAAGGTAAATCTAATTTGCGTGCTAGTGCCAAAAAAAAAAACGTCATTGAAATCCTTTAAAAAATATATATATATAATATAATAAAAGCTGTGCTTATTCAGTCCACTGTTACAAGCAACACTGGGTCAAAAGTCACTCTCTACATTCCACTCAGAGACCCTGCCCATCCGCCTCCAAAGACCCAGCAAACATTCAGCCAAGTTGTCAGTACTCAGTTCCCAGTGGCTTTAATTGCTCGGTTCTACAGCTTTTTTTTTGGCATAGATTAAACGTGAAAACACCAACAACAACAACAACAACAACAGCAACTATTACAAGTGTATTCGTTCGTGTGAGTGTGAGTGTGTGTGAGTGTATGCCCTTCCTGTTTTCATTTTGGCATTAAGGGGTGTTCCCCTCGTTTGATGCAGCTGGTCACGTGGCGACTAAAAGTTTTGGCCATGTTTTGTGGCCGCTCTTACCATTGGCATTGTGCGTGACACTGTCCAAAAACAATAACAATAACAAACAGCAACAACAACAACAACCAACAACAACAAAAACAAACAACAACTAGGGAATATCACTTAAAGCAGCAATTTGTTGGCCAGGTAAGTAAGCCAAAAATCAAGCCAAGTATTTGGCTTTAAACCCAAAAACGCAACAAGCATTACAGCCAGTGTTAGCTTCATTTAGTATATACTCGATTTTTTAGCACTCACTGTTGTTACAGCCGTGAAATTTGCGGTTTTCAGCTATGTTGTTGTTCTCTCCCTTTTTTTTTTTTGTTACCATTTTTGCATTTGGCCACGTTGTAGCAGTTTTGCTTCAGTGCTGAAGTTGGTCCTATTTTTTTTGGGCAGCTTGTGTCGATTGCCTTAACTTAAAATGCGCCAACTGACTGCCAAAAAGTTGGCCAAACTTTTGCCTAAACTTTATTTACTTGTTTTATTATTGTATTTTGTTGATCTTCTTCTTTTTGTAGTTGCTTTTGTTATTGCTTTTTCTTTTGTTGTTTCCTTTTCCATGTCTACGCCATTGTCTTGCAAGATAGCTCTATTCTGGCGGGAATAAAACTGTTTTCGAATACCCTATAAATAATATGAGTTATGACCCAAGGCGCATGCTAAATAAATAATAGCTACGCAAATGATATACCAAAAAAACACATAAAAAAAAACAAAAAACAAAACTTTAGATTTAAGAGTCTCAGAGGGTAAAGCTGCGAAGCTAAGAGAATTTTTTTCACACATTAAATAAAGCCTGAAAAAAGCTTAAAATAACATAAAACAAATTTTAAAAAATTAAAAAAAAAAATATATATATTTTGAAAATATGTTTAGTAACAAATATTGTAATATTTTTTTTGCCTTTTTTTATTTGATAGATAGATCTGATATTCAAGTTAGTTCATATAAAGAGATTTGTCAACTTTTTGGCTAGATACTAGTATTATTTTTATAAAGGCTTCAAAAATTAATGCCAGATTTGATTTTCGAATTGATTGAAATATTGTTAAAAAGTAAATACGTTGTTTTAGCTTACAACAATATCTTATAAAGTTCCATTTTAATTAACCCTAAACAGCCAACTGTCGACTAATATATTATTCATTAGATTGTTAACAATTTCTTCTGAAAAAATTGCTACAAATTTAAATCTTGAGTTTATTTCGGAATTTCTAAAAGAACTGTATGATTTATTTATAATTTTTTTATGCTAGATATTATAATCTTAAGTAAAAATAAGGCTTATCAGCTGCAATGAAATATAATTGTTAGAGTAAAAACTTTTAAAAATATCAGTTTAAATATTATAATACTATATGCAATAATTATAATTAATATATTATTATTATACGTCTTATTTAATTAAGCATATTCTTGGCATGATTATGCTCTCTAGTCCAATATACCCATTGTTTTGAAGGGTATTTCAAAGAATTGGCTACATGCTCAAGGACCTGACACGTTGCCTCTGTTTTTTGTAGTTAGGCCCTGTGTTTTATTAAATTTGCATGTAGCTGCTCATTAGAACAAGGGCATCAGAGTATAGTATGGTATATAAGGCACTTGGCGTCTAGTTAAAGTTTAAGTAAATAAATTAGTTAAATAAATAAAAACGGCAAAATGTATGTATGCTAACTGTTTCTGTAGACAAGGCAGGCAAAATTTGAAAAGCCTACAAAATGTTGCACAATGGACATATGCAAATTAGAGTAGAGGCTGAGCGACTGACAGTTGACAGGGGAGAGATAGGTAGGCAGAGGGAGAGACAGGCTTATGCAAAGGGGCAGGAGAAGAGGCAGTGCGAGTGGCAGCCAAAAATCCAGTCGGACTTACTCAAATGTCCAGGCAACCAATTGGCCAAAGCACGCACGAATGGAGACCCCAAAATGTGGGTAGATTTTGAGCATTGGAGGGGTGTGTGTTAGGTTGAATTTACAGTTACATTTAGAGTTACTACAGTTACATTAAGAGTTGTTGTTGTTGTTGTTGTAGTTGGAGTTGGAGTTTTGGAAAATTTGTATGCTGCATTTTTGATAAGCTGCTTGTGACGGCAGCAAATGTTCACAAAAATTTTGACAATTCCCCGCAGCCAACAGTCGACACGATTTAAGCTTAATGTCCCCAGGGACCATAGATATCTATGTGTAGGTGTATGTGAGTGTGTGTGAGTGTGTGTGTGAGTGTATATGAGTGTAGTATGCGTGATGTGTGGCAAACAATTGTTGAAATTTAAAGCGAAAAGCCAATTACGGCAACCAACAGATACAGATACGCATTGTTTTGTTGAGTTCGTGTATGGGGTGTTTTCACTGTATGTCCCTCCCAAAAGGGTTGCACAGCTGCCGCTGCTTGGGGTTAGTTGATAAACATACAACCAAACACATACAGTTTTGGGTAATATTACTATATATATATATATATATGAGTGTATATGCATGTGGAGTCGTTTTGGCTTATCAAAGTTTGCTGAGCAAAGCCAAAAACCAATTTGCGTGCGTCTGTACTTCAAAACGGCATTAAGTTAAGCGCATAAACAAAAGTTACGTATACGCAGCGTTAACCGTTGACGGGTTAATGTGATTTTAATGTACTTTTTAGACCCCATGCTTACATTTAACATTCACCCACTAAATTTTGCTTATATATTTGTGAGCACATAATATGAACGCCCCACTGTAGGTAGCTCTGCATTTTATGCAGCTGATATTAAGGTAAAAATTGTACTTTAACTTGCAAATTGATAAGCAAATGTTTGCTATTTTTTAATAATAATAATGTTAGAGTCTAGCATATTGTTTATTTAACTATTATGCTAGCATTTATATGGAGCAATTGTAAACAAAATGTTTATTATTTCATTTTTCGATTTATTTGAAATGCGCGTGTTCAAATGAAATTGAAAATGTTGTCTAACAATTTTTTTTTCTATTTTCCTCTTTTTTTCGATTTGTGTGTGTGTGCTTCTCTCTGTGTGTGTGTGTTTGTGTGTGCATTGTATTCGTTTGTTATGAAAGGAATTAAATTTGTATTTTACCTGGCTACAAAACAACACACACGCAGCAAATATAATCAAAATGATCTACGCTTGACAGAACAAAAAACCAAAACCAAATATAAACACACACATACAAACACACACAACAATCAAAGCTATAAAGAAGAGGGGATGTAGGGATGGAGGGGGTTAGGGGGTAGGGGGGTAGGGGTGTTAGTTGTGCGTGTGCTGTTGCCGCAACAATGGTGAAAAAAATGTTCCACGCTTTTGAAATCAATCTTCCTAATGACAGACAGCCACCAACAGGCGCCAGCAGCAAACAACAACAGCAACATCAGCAAAACAACAGCAACAACATCAACAGTAGCAACATCAACAGCAGCAGCAACAATAATAATAATACGAGCTAACGTTCGCGTTTTTGCTTTTGCTAGGGGAAAATGCGACTTGTAGACACGTGCGTTTGCGTTTTTACGCTCAAGTATCTGGCACTTGTAACGGTAATCGATCTGAACAGCAGCAACACCCACCACAACAGAACCAAAAACAACAGTAACAGCAGCAACAACAACAGTAACAGCAGCAGCAACAGCAATAACAGCAACAACAAGCACACAAACACATAATACCCATAACAGGTATCATGATTTAGCAAAAACAACAAGAAAAAAAATTAGGAAAAAAATTAAAGCCAAGTGTTAGGCTACATAAAACATTAGTAACTCTTACTAGTAAATTTCCAAATGAATTTTTACTAATTTACAGCATTTTGTTACTTTTTTTGTGACTCAACAATCCAAAGATTCAAAGGCAAAGCCTCAGTTTTATCTACTCAAATTTAATTAAACTATATGAAATATTAAAAATAAATATAAATATGAATAAAAATATTAGTATTGCATTAGAAAATAATTTAATTATACATAGCATTTAAAATAATCAATATTTAATTTTATGTTTACTTTTTTAAACATATATGAAGCAACATACAAAATTAGAAATTTAGTTTTACCTTGAATTTTATTCGCTTTAATTTTAAAATTAAATACGCTTAATTAAGTATTTATATTGTTATTAAAAAAGCAAACGGATTTACATTTTTCCAATTAATATTGCAATTACTTATGCATATTCCATTTGTAGAGATATTCCAAAATTTATGCTTATTAGCCGATTAAATAAATTGAAATATAAATATAACGACTGCAAACGAATTTAAAATTGAAAGCATATTATAACAATGCAGAATACATTAAAATTATGTTTATTAATAAATACTAATTAATTAAATATTATGTAATAACTACCTTGTGTTATTTTCTAATAGTCTTGGTAAAGTGCCATGACACCCCTCCATTTCATGCCGTAGAGATTTCAAAACATTTTCATCACGTATTCACATAGAACTATTTGCACAGCTTGCACTGTTATGAGCATTTTGCGCTTATTATTTTATTTCATTATTTATACGAATAACTGTCGCTCAATTGTAAATGCTGGCGCTCGTGTTTCAGTATCTCTTTAATGTGCCAGCATGAAGGCTGGATTGACTTCCTACCAACTAATATGCATCCTCTTTTCGATTTTAATACAATTACTAAAATCATGGCACTGCTATGCGGTGCCAATTGTTGGCGGTCGCATTATATCTAGCAAGGGCAGTATTTATAATACCAATTAAAAATAAACATATATTAAAATATAGTACATTCTGTGTTGCAGGCAGTGTAGTCAAATATCCTTTTATGGTTTCACTTCAAGACGTTCTCAACCCCAACACCAACAGCAACATCAGATACTACAGAAACTATACTACGAACAGGCCATCCTATCAGCATTTCTGTGGCGGCAGTTTAATTAGCGAACGTTGGATACTGACTGCCGCCCACTGTGTCTGGCGAAAGTACGTAAATATTTTCTTAAAAATAACTCTAATATTAATACATTTTTCTCTTTAGAAAAATTGTAGAAATTGTGGCATTTATTGGTTACGAGAATATCGAGAAGGTGGATCATCTTGAGCACTATGGTATTGAAAGAGCTGAGTATATTTACTTTCAACCGTAAGTTGTATAAAAGCTAAAAAAAATCTATAGTTTACTGTATAATTGCAGCTGTCTTGCTCTATCATTGAAATAAAATTGCATACCCTTTTCTTTAAGACATAAATTTTATGCAAATTTTTCAATTGTTTATACCCTCTATTATTTAAACTTTACTATTCTTTAGCTCCAACTATCGGAATGATATTGCACTGCTCTATTTGAATCGTCCCTATATAAGTTCATTGGATAGAAACTTGCTCTACGCTCAGCTACCTCCACCGGGCATAAAACCAAAGTTCAACGGTTCGTATATTATAGTAAATCTTATAATATCAATATGTATACGGTACACCATTAGCATCCTGTCGCATTATTGGATACGGGGCCACACACCATGCTGGACCATCTCAGAAGCAGCTCTACGAGGCAGACGTACGTGTAATAGGGAATTCCCATTGTCGCAATATTATAGGTCATATATGGGCGCCAAAATCTGGTGAGAATACGGTTTGTGCTCTGGGCAACAATCAGGACTCTTGCCAAGGTGACTCTGGTGGTCCCTTGATATGTCCCTATGGCACGGTGGGGCGTGGTTATATCTATGGTCTGGTATCGCATGGGTTGACTTGTGGCATTAAGGGCATGCCCAGCATTTATACAGTGACACGGCCCTATAACGACTGGGTGCAACTGTTGATACACAAAACCTGAGCTTAAAGTATGTATAATTTATTTATCATACGATGTGAAACAGAATACATAGATATGTATATATATAATATATATATGCTATATATAAATATATGATGCTGCGACAATGCAAGAAATATGTCTAGTAAAATTAACAACAATTACGTATCAAATAGAGCACTTATCGCTAGAGTACTGGTAGTATTACAATAATGATATAGCACAAAATTACATTAGGTAGCATGAATGCACTAATACTAACTTAACTAATGGAACCGCACAAGCAACTTGGATAGCTGCTTGCCATCATTGGCTCAATATTACTGCTTTTCAGGCTTCTCCTTCTCCTGTTGCTGTTGCTGTTGCTGTTGCTGCTCCTCAATGGGCGTATCCTCCACTTTGTCCAGGAGTTTACCCGTTCCCGTCTCGGGTAAGGTTAGCGTTAGCAGACCTGCTACTAGAACGCAGCAGCCGCATATTGTGGTTGGAATGTACCAGCCCAAGGCGCCCAGCACATCGACAACATAGGGTGCCGATATGGAGCCTACGTGTGCCCACGTAGAGCAGGTGCCCAGCGCCGAGTTGCGTATCTCTGTGGGATATAGCTCAGCTGTGTAAAGCGTTACCACCGAATATGTTGCACTGATGCCAAAGCGACCCAACATGGCAAACGACACGATCCACGTGGTGCTGCCCGCCGGCACTGAGAGCACTAACAGCAGCGAAATGCCGGTCCACATGAAAAGGAACATGGTCGTTATGCGACGACCCGTATAGCGCAGCATGATCACTGGTACCAGATACGATGGTATATCCACCACGCCTGTGGCAATGATGTACAGATAGCGACTGACCGATAAATTGGCCGCATTTAGCGCTGGAATAGAGATCGAATTATAAAACGATTGCATCTTTGATGGATTCGAAACTTACCTGTCACATAGTAACTCAGCGATGTGACACAGAACATAAAGTACGAGGTGAAGATCAATTTGCGCACACTGGGATTGGTGAAGAGCTCAATGATGGACTTTAGGGGGCCATTCTTGAGCTTCTGGCTCAGCGAAACATTCGATACGGGCTCCAGCTGCAATATGATATATATAGACATATATTTTAGAAGTCACTTGACAACCAAATTATTTAGTATAGAGTAGAAATCAGAGTATTGAGTATAGATCATGGTTTATAGTCTGTGTATGCATACACATATAGTCTAGTTCTATATATATATTCTAGAGCACTCACCGCCTTCTTATCGCTAACAATTTCGGTGGCTGGCGCAACGGAGGATTGCACCTCATAATGGCTGGGCTGCTTGAATAGTATTCGATAGACACGATCGTATCGCTGCTTGGTTATAAGCCAGCGTGGTGATTCATTCATGAGGCTGTAAATCATCAAGTATTAGTATAGGCTTGGTTTTTGCGATTATTTTGTTAACCTACTAGCAGTTTAGTATAAGCAGCAGTGATGGTATGGTCAGTGCCAGTTGCAAATAACGCCACGGCTGTATCAGATAGCCTGTTATGGCCAGTAGTATCATGCCCACGGGATACGATGCAGAGAAAGCTATAGACATCCATGAGCGATGCTTCAGGCATATATTCTCAACAACTAAAGCAAAATCGACACATTATATATACAAGGTTCTAGGCTCTAATACGCACTAAATGCTCAGGTTACTCACTCATGGTAAAGGCCGGATAGAACAGACCCGATGAGGCGGCACCCAAGGCGAAGCGTCCGATCAGAAACAGACTGTACCAGGGCGAGAAAGTGCAAAAGATGCTGCCCACAATGAAGAAAGCGGCGCCCAGCGTGAACGATGTCTTGCGACCAAATCTACAAATATGTAAAAAATACAATACAAAAGTTATAACCCTGATTTGTAACTTTTATATATGAAGATGCTTCCTATATATATACTATAGCACCCAATTCACTTATTGTGGTTAACTTACTTGTCAGCCAGAATACCAAAGGAAAAAGAGCCACAGAACTTTCCCAATGATATGGACACCTGGGCCGAGGTGCGCTGTATGCTGCGGTCACAGGTCAGCTCCCAGTCGGCCACAAAGGTGCTCTCGGGATGTGCGTACTCGTAGTTGCCCTTGGCCTTGCACGAGACCACATTGGGTTGATTGGTCTCTGCCATGCGAATGGTATAGTTAAGTGCTGCATCGTAGGACATGCGGCTGAGATGCTTGTAGTCCCAATCCCACACGGTACATCCACCAGAATTGAGATCACGCTCCGTGATGCTGCGCTTTTGCTCCAGGGTCCAATTGCTGGCACTGAGATCATCTACACCGCACCACTGATCATCGGGCAGGTGGCCGAGCAGTGTGTAGGATGACACATGGAAGCCATTGAGTATGTTGGGTGTAACACAGAGAAAGAAGATGGCCCTGTTAAATAGAGAAAAGATTTTACAAATAACTTGAGTAAATGGAAAATAACTGGGAAATTAGCAAAGATCGAGGGTGCTAATTGAAATGTTTTAAATTTTTAGGTGGCATTTAATCAATAGTTTTGTCGTTTAGCTTGTTTTTCGACACGCAACTTCAATCTTTCGCACATTAACACGAATGGCAAAAAATAATGAAGAGAAACAACGAAAACTATGCTTGTTATACACATTTGTTTTATTGTTTAAACAATAATAGTCGAAAAACAACGATCAACAGCGATCAAAAATTATGAACGCCAAACTGATAATTGCGAAAACAAAACACACAGCAAATTGTGAAGGTTAGTGACACATTCCAATAGATCAAATATGGGCTGCTAGGGCTCTACTTAACACAAATTTTGTTTTGGTTTTTTTTTTTTTTTTTCATATCTGTATTATTTTTGGTCTATTCAGAATTCAGAACATGTAGCCATATTAGCAACACATAAATATACTATTACGATACTACGATCTACAATTTATACTCAAAATCTTTTCAATGTAAGCGACAACGTCATACTAATCGTCGAATCATCGAATCGGGCAACCGGAACGCAATGCGCAGTATTTACATATTCGACAATATTATTATTATTATTATAGCTATTCCTTACTCTTATTATCGACTGCTTAACGAATTAAAGCTGACAATTCTCGCGATCAGTTCGTCAAAATTCAAATCAGACGACTTTTTTCGAATTCATCAGATTTCAATTTCAACTGCACGTACATTGGTTGAACGACTCCCGCCTACATAGTATAAACATATATTTCCCAGTATTCGTCCTTCGGGAAATGTCAACAGCGTTTACCGTTTATACATAAATTAGGCGGCATTATACGGAAGAACTTGAAGTGCAGTTGAAATTTCAAGCACATTTTCAAAATTATTGAAGTTCACTAAACTCTGATAAATGACGAAAATATAATGCTAAACGTGATCAGATTAAGCTGATATCTGAAAGCTCTAATCTCAAAATGAATGTAATTATTTACGTCTTAGAGTTAAACATGAATCGGCTAAGTAATTCATATAACTATATTTTAATTTACTAAAATAAACCTAACAGCTACAAAGTAAAAACCTGTGCGGAATTGAAATAATTACCATTTGTAATTCTTGTCTTTCATTAACTAATTCAAATTAATATATGATATATGTTGGAATATATACATATATAACTATGCATAAGACTTCATATGTACACTTTGAACCATTCTCTTATCTATTGAGGTTTTTTTTCATAATTAAAAATGCTGTAATGATTAGCGTGATAGTGAGAACAGCTTTCAAATACAAGTATGTAGATTATTAGCACGATTCATCCAACAAATCGTACATTAATCAGGTCTGTTGCATTCGATTATTATAGCTACGTATAATTGAGATTAATCTAAAATTAAACTAGGGTATGTCTAGCCGACTTTGTGCTATTCTAACCGCATTTTTAGTAATTCTATTATACAGGTCTGAATAGCTAAACATGTGACCAAAGAGTGTATTAAAAATAATATAAAAAAAAGCTAGCTACGTGTGTTTTAATTTATATAAGAGAAATTAACTGACGTTTAGAATTAGTACGTTTACAATTACTATTTACTATTACTATTTCGTGTTAAAAGTTTAATTTTCTAGACAATTTGATTGTTGGTTTGACTGATTCATTAATGAATCTTAAACATTTTGTAGTCTTTTTTTTCCAACTGGTATGAACTGATTTATTTAATTGCACTTTGTGTGAAAAAAATACATTCATCTTGACCTTTAGTTGTCAATGTGATTGCAAATAATTCATGAGTAGGTCAGGCAATACTCTATATATAAAACACAGGCTTTCACTTCCTGTAATATGAGCCTGGCTCTATGTATGTATAGGGTGTATATAATCGGGATGAAACATACCAAACAAATGCACCACCACTGCCAGCAATTTCCAGTTGTTTTGTGAGCAAATCCTTCATGCTCTGCTCACTGATGAGCTCCTTGGTTTTCTCCACATTCTGCTTGGACCTGGCCATTTCACACTATATATATCACAGATGCACTATATGATATGATATGCTATGGTAATTGTCTATATAAATCACACAGACACCACAAAACAAAACACAAATCAGACGCGCAATTACAAAGTTTGATAAGAGATTTCACACAAGATTTTATTAAAGGTTTTAATATACATATACATATATGTACATATGTTCGATGTGAAATATCTGAGTAATCATTGTCGGTTCGAGAGCGTTTTATGCTGCGCACATTTTGACACTGAACTTGGTATTGAAATCAGAGTGAGCTTTATGCCAATCTATTTATAATCTACGCCAATTAATCGTTCAATTGAAATTGCAATCACAAAAGTCGCGATTTGGATTTTGTCATATGAATATGATGATGAGCACATATATATACATATAAATATATACTATATGCTATAGATTTTATTGTGTATGTGTGTGTATATATATATATATATATATAGAGAGAGAGAGAGAGAAATCAGTACTCGAATGATACAATACACACAACAAGCACGAGTGCATTCACACGACGATCGACGGCTTTTGACACTGACCTGACAGCTACTAGCTTAGTCTCTGTCTAAGTCTTGGTCGCAGTCGCAGTTTTTAGTCTCTGGCTATGACTGGCATATAAGACAACGATGTTGCTCCTTATCCAAGTGGGACCCACTGATACTGATACTGATAATGATAATGCGGAATATGCGGATCCGATCCAATACGATGCAACGGCACTTTGTTCTGGCAATATAGACAACACACACGAATACTAGAACACAAACACGAATAGAATAGACAGCGAAATGCAAAAGTTGTTTTTGGTTTTTTGTTCTTCTTGTTGTTGTTGTTGTTGTTGTTGATCT
>JBANCZ010002561.1:0-15324 GCA_037040025.1 Sphaerogastrella javana
TGGGCTGCTGACAGTTGAACTGGCAGCCCTTTGTGAAGCAGCACTGCTCCATGTTGCGGCACTCCAGATCATGGCTGCAGGGTGCTCCGCACATATAGCCGGTACGCTGTGTATATTGAGCCTGCTCGGGGGCCGGACAGATGCCCGGTTTTTGGAAGGTCAGCGTGCTGGGGCAGCACACGCCATAGTCATTTCCCGATTCCACCATACACTGGTACAGCGGCGGACACTGTGGCTTGCCTGGCTCCATGCCGCACAGAAACGGTCGGACGCTATCCTCGATGGCCAGTGGCAGTCCTGCGGGACAGTAGTTGGCCAACGAACGTGCCTTCTTGCACGTGGGCAACGGTGGACAGGGCTCCGAGCGGCACTGCACCTCCTGCAGCTGACACGACTGACCATTGGGACACTCTAGGCTCTCGCAGGGATCACGGCAACGGCACACGGTGCAACCCGTCTGCGCATCACGCGCAAATCCCGATGCACAGAACATACGACACGCGGAGGCCGCACAATGTTCCGGCTCTCTGCACTGTACAGCCGTACGGTTGGCATTTCGAGTGCCCGGCAGCTCCACGCCGTACTCATCAATGCACCAGCAATCCTCGCCTGTACGCTCATCTGTGCACTGTATGCTCTCGAATTCGCCTGATTTGCGGCAACGTGGAATGCGCACGGATGTGGAGGCGCCGCTCGGCTGCAGTGCCTTGGCCCGACGCGATTCGGCGCGGCGCATATGCTGGCAGGCGGTCAAATTGGCTGAAAGTACCAAGAGGGAGTTTGACATACTTTCATGTTATTCAACTGCAGCACATGAAGAAAAAAAGAAATACAAATACTTATAAGAGAAATAAAGATACGCTTTGAAGAAAAAAACCCAGCGTCAACGTCAGTTTCACTTTTGCTTGAACGTGACGCGCTCAATATGAATGTAACAACAACGAAAACAGTAACAATTTATGCCGCACAGTCGGACTGGTGGCTGCCAGTAGGCAATTAGTGCTCAGTTTTATATAAATTGCAAATATTGATATTCTGCATATCATATCGATGATATAATGAATTATTTTTCATTTATTTTCATTTCATTTCATTTTATTTTAATTACAATTTATATCTAATCTCATATTTAATTTTTGTTATACCTATATTTGTATATAGGAACTGTCGATTTTCACTAGAGTCAGCCTACCATAACTATAATATAAATTCATTTAAATCGTTCAACTTGCTTACGCATTAGTATCTTAAAATAATGATTTTGACTCTTGTTATTTCAGAGATGTAGAACTTTAAATAAACACACATTGTTCAGAAATATAATACAATATTTCTTTAAAAAGATTGTATTCGTGTTGAGTACATTTTATTATATATATTTTTGCATTTTTATAATTCATCATTTGGTATTCATTTAAATGAATTCTAAAAATGCATTTAAAATTTGAAGGCGAGAATGATAAGCAAACTATCAAATGAAGTAATAAATTAAATAGTTAAGATACAGTCCGGCGAAGTTTTTTTTGGTTTCTGGAACAGATATACAGAGACATAATTAGACGAATGGAGATGGAATGCATAAGATGCACTTGGCTAGATAATCTGATTCAGAAAACTTAAAGAAACTATTCAAGCGGATAAAGAATATACATACAATTTGATACCTGCACTCATATTAAATACGTTCTACCAATATTACACACTGCGAATCGAATCGACCCTTTTGGCCTCGTAATCTTAGGCTCGAACAAATTGAAATTAAAAATGTATACAAATGGCCGCTATCTACGGCCATGCGCTGTTTAAATTGTTATTATTGCTGTTGCTATATGCTATTTGCTGTTCGTTGTTGTTGTTTGTTGTTTTGCTATTTTGTTATTTGTCTATTTGCTATCGTGCTGTTGTCTCAGGGCCAACATTGAGCGCACTTTTGTATGCGAATGAGCGCGCATTTTTTTGGCCCAAGCGTCGTATGCGCAATTTAGTCAAATCGCTTGAACTATTAACGCCGCATGCCTGGCGGATGCTTGCGACTAATTCTGTCTTGTTTTCTGTCCAACCAAGTAAAAATATATATAAAAAAAACTGCATGAGGCATAGCCATTGTCTATTGCTTACGTAATTGAAGCAACAAAACGAATAAGGCCCTCCTCCCTCCCTCGCTATACAAAAGCCACTAAATTTTAGTCATCCTACCCGTCGTTGATTTCCTACACGCAACGTTGATTTTTTTTGGGGTTTCGTAACCCCCGACGCGCTCAATGCTCAAAGCTCAATGCTCAGTACTCAGTGTGCAGACTGAAGTCCGTTGTAGGCTGTCTGCTGTCTGCTGTCCGTCATCCACAGTCCGCTTCGTTGCTGTCCATCGCTTTGAACAGGCCACGTAATGCAGCTTGATGCAACTCGTAATGGAACTGGCCAAGTTGTATTGGCAATCATTGACCTGTTCCAAGGCGGACATTCGCAATTCGTTAGCGTTTCAAATTATCCATCGTTTTTGCTAATATTTTCACTGCTGTCAATGCGATACGTTCATCGTAAACTGTAGCATTAATGGATGAAAATAAATGTCTCTTCAGTTTCATTTTCAAGTCTTGAATAATCGCGAATTATTTTTGAAAATATAGCCATACTTAGACTAAATTACTAGATGAAGGATTATAAATTTCATCAATATAAATATGTATGCAACACTAATTTCAAAATTTAAAGGAATCCTAGAAATTTACCCAAATATCGAAGAATTTACTGGGAAGGCATGCTTTCAATTTAGACGATTCTATTACTTAAAAGTATAAATATTTCTATTTACTCATTAAACTATGAATGTGAATTAAATAAATATTAATAGACTGGAAAGACACATATATAGAAATATCAAATAGATGTACAGAACTATCAAAGTGATTTATAGATATTTCAAATAGATCTGCAGAAATACTATATTAAATAAGTATAATAGGTGGACATACGGAAATATCAATTAGATATGTAGATAGATTCGATCAAATAGATAAATAGGTACTATATAGAAACAATTAAACATATTTTAAATACATAGATTTATAAACGTTATTAAGGTATACCAATATATAGGAATGTCAAATAAATGGAAATATCAACTAGATTATGATATATGCATATAGACTGCTGCTATTATTAATTTTTAGGCAAAGAATATACTACATAACCCATATCTTGCTGTAATTTATTATTTATGGTATACCATATATTTTGTTCGCCTTGCAGTTCTATTTGGCGATAGAACGCAATTTCTGTTGCCTATTGAAATGATTTATGAACTGTTTCCCAAAATTTTATGCTAAACTGCAAAGCTTTGAATTTCTAGAAGAATTGCAATTAAATTATTTGTTAATTATAAAAGAAGTCAAAAGCGTAAATTAAATGAAAAATTGGAGACAGAATTCAAGCAAATTAATTGATTCATTATGTGTTCTTTGATATATTTTAACTACTATAGTTAATTAACTTAAACATTTGATAAAGTATATGCATTTAGTGGAAGATTTCTATAATTTTTTATAAGACTAATTATATGATAAATATGTACGACTTCTCACATGCTAATAGTTAGTAGTAGTTATTGTTGTTCTTGTACGAGAAAATTAAAAGAAAGTTTTGTTTTATTTTTTTTTTTCGGCAAACAATTTGATTAGGCATTATTGATTGAAGCGCTTTCGATTTTCGCTTCGTGAATGAAAACAAAAACCAATTAAATGAAAATAATGAACTACAATCAAAACAACAAACGCCACAAGCAGCAGCAACAACAACTACTACTACTACGACAACAACAACAACGGCAGCAACTTTAATAGGAAGCAAGCCATGCCATACATTCTAGCCGTGGAGCGAAATCAAGTTTGTCGCTTAACTCTTTCGTTTGGGCTCTAAGCCGCAGCGTAACGAAAATGAAAACAAAAGAAGAAAAAAATACTGTGAATGCTGTCTAGGTAACTCCCCTAGTGCTGCTATGGCCTATGGCTAAGGCAGACAGGGAGTCACACAGAGGAGCGGACAGAGGGACAGAGGGACAGACGGACAGTCAGGCAGGCAGGCAGGCAAAGCAGCCGAAGCTTGCCCACATGACCGACTGACACACTGTGTGGCCGAGTGGCAAAGTTTCTTTGTTATGCTCAGTGTGTATGGGTGTGTGGGGATTGGTAACGGTTTTCGGTATGTTTCAAGTTCGTTTTGCTTTATGTGTGTGTGTGTGTGTGTGTGTATGTTTTGGTGCGGCTAAGCGCTTTTTAATGATTCCGTGCTATATTTAGCGCTTGAGTTCTACACGAATTTCCACACGCTAATTGCCGCATGCATTTCGCAATTGCAATTGCAATTGGCTTTTAATGAGCCAATGGCAAAAAGACAACAGCAACAGCAGCAGCAGCAACAGCAGCAGCAGCAGTAACTGAAGCAGCATAAGCAAAACTTGCTCTACATAAACACAGCTTAAAGGGTTCATTGACTGACGTTTTTGGTCAAAAAAAAAAAAAAATACATATGTATATATATTAAAAAATATAAAAATAAATCAAAGCAAGAAGTCAATGACATGTGGTGTGCGTGTGTATTTTTGTGTGTGTGTGTATGAATCTGTGTGGATTGGAAATGGGGCATGGGCGTTTGTTATGCTGCTTCTTTGTACTTACCAGTTGTGCGCTTTGCTTCGCCCAATGCTGCTTGCAGCAAGAGCAGCAGCAGGCAGCATGTAAACAGCTTGAGCCAACGTTGATCACAATGCTGGGCCATGTTGAGTCAAAAGCATTCAAAATGTTGCCAAAAAAAAAACCCAAAAGAAAAAAGCCAAAAACCAAAAAGGCAGCCCAAAAAGAGGTTTCCTGTTTTTTCTTTCTGTCTGTATGTGGCAGCTGCAAAAAGAGAGTTCATGTCAGTAATTGTTACATATATGTATAAAAATAGTGTGTATAAGTGTGAGTGTGTGTGTGTGTGTGTGTGTGTGCGTATGCGTTTGTGAGTAATGTTGGCAACGCTTTGTCACGTTTGACGTCACACCTCACACACACTTTTGGGCCGCATGAGAAACTCCAACTCAAATTCGAATTCAAATTCAAATTCAAATTCATATATGCATATAAAATACTTTCACTAACTACATTTCTTTTTTGTCAGTTTGTGTGTGTGTGTGTGTGTGTGTTGGGCAACTAAAGAATTCAAACAAAACATAAAAACTATAGTAATAAATGTAAAAACTTAGTTGAATGCATAAATTTTAGATGCTTTAATCATTGCGCAATCGCTGGCAGCGGAAGTGTGAAGCCGCAGAGAGAGAGAGAGAGAGGGAGAGATAGGTCGAAACAAAGAGAGAGAGAGTGAGAAAGATCATACACTAGGTCATGAACTGTGTGTGCACAACATATACACACACACAGCGAATAAAATGTGCAGAAACGTGTGCACATTTATGGTAAACATATCATTTAGCAGCTGTTGCTATCTTTGTTGTTGTTGTTGTTGTTGCTGTTGTTATTGTTGTTGTTGTTGTGGCTAGTGATTAATCTGAGCCGTTGACGTTGTTGCGCTTTCACTTTGGCAACACGAGCAACAACGCTCAAGTAGCTCTTGCAGCAGGCACCATATTTTTGCCCGCACTGTTGAAATTCACTTTTTTTCGTACGTTTTCCGGTCCATTGAAAACGACGCCAAGCAAGTCAACAGCCAGGCAGCCAAATGGCCAATACTAACTTTAATGACACTAAGCCTGGCGCACATTTTCTCTAATTATGACGGGGCAATTCGAACAGCTGATGGCAGCTAATAAGCTCTACAATTTGTATAGTGTATTACACCCAATAAGCAGCAGTTCATGGCCTGAGTCTTTTGTTTGGGCTGGCACTTTTCATTTGAATTTCACTGCAAATGATCAGGCCCCAAAAAATGTGTCATAGTCTGCCATAGTCTGTTGTTCAATGTTCGACTCAAAAGCAAAGACAACTTTTTTCACAGCGTCTAAAAAAAATAATTTCAACACGGAACTACATCGAAAAAAAAAACCGTAGAGACATTTTGGTGTTGTCCACTTGACGGCTTGTTTAATTTATTTTTATTTAAGTTAGTTTTTTTTTGCTTGTATTTTTATTTTGAACTTTTTTTTTAGTTCAGGTTTTTAGCGCTTCTATTACAAGGTGCTGCAGAACAAGGCCAAACGCCTGGGACAGACAGAGAGTTTTCACTGGGCCAGTCGAGTGTAAAAACCTTTACCGTATTAGCCTTAAAGCTAACTGTGCTTGGCTTGAACCTGTACACAGGGCCTGCGAAATTTTTGCACAGATTTCACCAACACTCGAAAGAAAATGTAAAATGAACCCGAAGCGGGTTTTAGCAGCTATTGTTGCCATTGACAATAGAAGCGAACTAAAGTGCGGCTAATACCATTTTGGGGCGATGTTTTGACCCGCTGTCACATTAGTTTTGGCCTGGCCATGCTTGGCCTGGCTTTAACCGTTTTGACAGTTAGTAGAGTGTAAAGTTTAACGATTGTTGAAATGGGGTCACATTATGCATATGCTACAATATTGTGTTGTATGTAGTCCATTGCATTGGCATTGACATGCGTGGGTCCACTCGCAATGACACTCATACTCATACGGTATACTCACGCTGTACACTCACTACACTCACACTAGAAAGCAATGTGAGTATTCGAGTTTATGAGCATGATTCGCTGTGGTTTTACTTCGAGTATTCAGCATTTTCTTAAGCCTTTATCATCTGTTCCCATTGCTTTGCTCTATTTAGCTGACTCATTGCTTTGATTTTTCGGCACTTTTCAGCACTTTTGAAGTTTCCATACTTTATAACAGTTTCTATTTTATATTTTTTTTTGCTCATTTTTGTTTTTCTTTTTGGTTATTTTCTGCACATTTTTGTGCTACAGTTATTATTATTATTGCGTGTGCACTGGCTTGCGAAATGTGCGCACTTCTTGGCTTGGACTGGGCTTGGCTAACGTCTAAATGTCTAAAATGTCTAACGGATTGTCGCCATTTGGGCTTGAACGCAGTTAAAGACTTGATTTTCTTTTAAGCCTATTTTTTGTTGGGTTATTCCGCTGATTTGGCAGACTGCCGTTCGTTAGGTAATTCAAGTTGAAATATTTTTAAATTTTAAATTTTTCTTTGGTGTTTCATTTACGTTATGATGTCATGCAAAATATTTGATATTTTAATTCGGTAAATTGGGCTAATTTAAGCTTTAAATGAAAGCTACAGTCGCGTGCAAATGGCTCTAACTAAAACAGCCAGCACTGGGTAAAAATTGGCATTGGTTTTTGGAAAATGTCATAACTTTACTTTAAGACAAACAATTTTTATTTAAATTTATTTAGTTTTATTGTAAAAAGTCCTATAAATATGCTTGTGATGAAAATATGTTTGGATTCACCGTCATCAATATGAAATCTATACAAATTCATAGCCTAAAACCTGTGCCAGCTTTTGCTGCACCTTGATTAAACGCAAAACAAATTTTGTTCAAATTATGTATATAAATTTATACCTAGCTAAATCTTGTATGCATTATGTCTTGTTAAATTTTGTTCAACTGAGCTTGAACAACATGACATATTTTATTTGATGTATGTTTCAACAAGTGTTTGTAAACACAACCAGTTGATCTTGCAGTGTCGAATTAATCGCTGTAGTCAAAAAACTTTGCCTTGATCTTTCAACTTAGGAGCTCATAGTTTGAGTTATGATTTTATGATATGTCAGGCTTATTTGTTGTTTTAATGTCACATGAATTTCGGTTTCGGTTTCGATTTCGATTTCAATTGATAGAGTGTGTGTGTGTGTGTGTGGGGTTGCAAAATTGCTTAACAAACCTGTTCAGATCCGATGGGGGGTTTTTTTTTTTAGAAAATAATCCAATATCCGATGAAAAGTGAAATTATGTACGCGCTAAGTAAAAGCTTGTTGGAAATTTTGTAGTTGATTTTATATGTGTGTATATATTTTTTATTTTAATTTATTTATTTTTTTTTATTTGGGAGTGCTTTAATCCAAGTGCACAGGTTTGGTATGCGCGTTCGCTTGGCTCTGGATTTTAATTTGCAATTTTCACAATTTCACTGGGCTAACACAGACTCACACACATACAAGCACATGCATACTTGCGGCTCAAATGCTAAATTTGATTTTCACTTTGGATTTCTACGAGCGAAATAACTTTACACTAAAATCTCTCTCTGTCTATCTCTAGCAGAGTTTTTCGTTTTCTTGTTTTGTCGACGGTAAGCAATTTAAATTCGCGTGCGACTTCCACGACGGACGTTGCTCGTTTGAGCTGGCCTGTTGGCACCACAGTTGCTAGTAGTTGGCGGTGGCTCGGTGGCTCAACTTGGCTCGCCTTGTCTCGACTTCAGGTTCGATGCAACATGTTGGCTGTGCGTGAAAAACTGACGCATTTCAAATATGTTGTTCATTTGTTTTAACATGGGTTTTTCTCTGTCGAATCTTACCAAATTACTGCTGCCTGCTTCCAGACGTGTTCATTCATGTTTCAATTACACGCACCAGTTGAGAACTACACTGTGATGAATCATAAACTGGGCTTAATAATATCATTACTATACTATTATGATGATGTGCGACACTTAACCTAGTGTATGACAGCCTTGGGACAGGCGTACGGAATTCGTTTTGCTATGGGTAAAACCGCGGATTTATGTTTACACACCGCCCGGACGCTCCACGTTTCGTACACCCTTGGTTGAGTCAATGAAGTCGGTGCTGCGACGTCAGTCATCAGCCAAGGGCATTGATTTATGTTTGAATATGTTGATAATAATTTTTTTTTTTTTTTTTTTTTTGCTATTTTTGTTACTTTTATGACAAAACAATTTTGTTTTTCAGCAACAGCTTCCGCTTTGCTGTTGGGGTTTCGCACGCTTTTGCCACATATTCAATGACTTTCTTCTTTAATTTCATTAATAAAAACCTCAAACCTTGCCCCACCGCGCACCACTTCGCCCCACCACGCCTCAACTGGCGCATTATTAAATTAAGTGCAGGCCATGAAGTTCCGTTTCGTGCGGAGGCTGCGAACGCCAAGGTTCCAAAAAGAAAAAAAAAAATATATATATATGTATGTAAAGAAAAAGCTATGAAAAAGACTTTTTAATGACACTGTACGCATTATTTTCTTTTCTTTTTTTTTTTGGTGAACTCTTTGTGTAAGTTAGAGTATGTGTGTGTGTAAAGCGAGCATATGCACTGTGTCATTGAAGTAGGGCTGCTGTAAAGGGTAGAGCTACAAAGCAGTGAAAAAATGAAATCACCAACCGAATGGATAAGTTTTAACTTTGTAACATTGATGCTAAGCTAAACCTTTATAAAATTATTAAACCTTTAAAATAATCCTTATTTAATCATGTTTTGTTATAAGCATTGAATATTTCTGATAATTTCTTCAAAATACTCTGGATAGTTTCAAATCTTTTCTCATTTCAGTTACTGAACTATCTTTGATTTGTATTATATTCCATTGAAAACTATATATTGTAAATAAAACAAATACATGATACTTAAATAAAAAATTGAAATACAGTCTATTTTTTTCGCTAGCCAAAGCCACATTTATACTAATTTCTTTGTATTTGATGCAAATTGGAACTCATCTAATCAGTGTCTAAGCCTTTCGACTTGATTAGAATGTAAACTTAATTAAAATGTTTTTTTTTTTTTAAATATAATCAATAAATTTAATTAATAAATGCTTGGTGTTTAAAAAGGGAAATTTTTGTTGCTATGATGACCAAATCGTACTTTAATTTTTAACTAAAAGCTACGCCTTAATTCAAAATCCGTAATACATGCTCTTTGTGGTCGAAAGACACGCCTTCGTTTGGGGATGATGTTGCTGTTGCTGTTGCCGGCTTCCAACTTGTCCATCGTGTTCGGTAGGTGAAAGTGAAAGTTCTGTGTGCGCATCTGATGAGAGAGCTGAGCGATTAAGAGAGGGAGAGAGTGTAGCTTCAAATCAAACTGATGCTAACTAGTTATTCACACACACATACATATATATATACAGAGCTTAAAGTAAGCGCGATTTGCATGTGATATAAAAGCCCTTGGTATTGCATAATTAAATATTTGCTTTTGTTTTATAAATAAACCGATTCACATATAAATATGTATACATTTTATTATGACTAACTTAAAAAAAGAATGTAATAAAAGAAAATGTCTACATTGAAAGAAACAAAAGTTTTTGGCATTTTTTTTTTGTTGAGTTTTGTTAATTTATTTGTTTATATGTTTCTCGTTTTTCATGTGGCATTTGTTTTGTTTTTTTTTTCTGTGGGGATTAAATCGTCTGGCAAGTATTCAATCATTGAATTTATAATTTAAAAAACGCAATTATACAGTTAAAATTCGATTTGATCAAAACGTAAGTTAAGTTTTACTGCGTGTGTGTGTGTTGGCTTGAAGAACTTTACTTTAACAGTATGTCAGTATATAATTGGATCAGTATACAATCTGTCAAAAAAGTACCGGGACTGAAATAATAAAATCATGAACAGATGGTCAATAAGGAGTTTTACTTGACCGTACTTCGACGCTTGCGTGAAATAATTCGGAAAAAACGACCAGGATGATGGGCAAACAACTCGAGGATTTCTCAAGACAACGCGCCGTCGCATCAAGCTACCATTGTGTACGAATACAAGGTCAAAAACTACATGAATACCATCGAACGAACTCCTTATTGGCCAGATTTAGCTTCGTGCGACATCTTTTTGTATCCTCGACTCAAGTTGCCGCTACGTGGAATCCGTTTTAGCACCGTTAAAGACATCTAACAAAATTCGGCACAAGAGTTAAAGACTATCCCGGAAAACGTCTATAAAAAAGGTTTTGAATACCGGCAGAATAGCTGGCATATGTATATTGTATCTAATGGGGATTACTTTGAAGACAACAAAATAAATTTGGAGGATTAAATAGAAATGTGTGTTTTATTACCCCAGTCGCAGTACTTTTTTGACGGTATGTATATTACCATATATATATATATATATTTTTTTTTTTTGTATATATATATTTGTAATATATTTAAAAATGTTGACAAGTGCTTTTTGATTTCGATTTTGGTTTCTGTTGCTGTTTCAATGTTCTTTTTTCAGTGACAAAGTGCTGTAGTTTTTCTCGCTATTTTTCATGCTGTTTGTTTATCAAATTTTAGTGTTTTTTTTTTTTTTTGAATTAGTTGTCCGAATGGAAACCTTACGCTTAGTTTGTGTTGTTTTATTCAATTAAATTGAAATAAATTTGAAATAGTTTGATTTAAATTTGTTGCATTTCATATTCTAAATTACTTTTCATTTATTTTTGTATATATATATATATATCTGATTTGTTTTGGGCGCGTTTTCCTATGATTACTATATATATATATATATATATATATATATATAGCTGTATAATTTACGTATGTATATATATTGTATATACTTATTTACAGATACATTAAACATTTGCCATTTGTTTGATCTTCATCGATTTGTTGTAAATATTTGCACAGGTTGGAAAAAAAATACTTGTTATTGTTGTTATCGATTCTAGGATATTCTATCGATACATGAACACAGTACAATCTGTAAGTTTATCATACACACGTACATATATACACTATGTATATATATATGTCGTACTTGTCTTGTTCTTCAGATATCGTTACATATTAATAAACATCACGTTTTCATTTTTTGTGTTTTCTTTTGTCTTTTGTTGTTCCTAGCAAAAAGAGAGTTATTAGAGTGAATACTAAATAAAAAAATTAAAAACAATTCATTGCATAAATAAGAACTAATGACGCATTCAAGATCTATGCACGTATATGTATAAATATATATATATATATATATATTTATATATATATAGGGGGGGGGATTATACAGTTTTGCTGTTGTTGCTAAAATTGGTTTACAATTCTGAGGAGGGTATATAAATAATAAATAAAACATTTACAACTATTTGCAACACTACATGACCTATTAACTATATCAAATTGTATATAACTTGTATATAAATATGTCCTTTTGCTAAAAATTATTAATATTATTATTATTATTATTATTATTATAAATATAATTATAATTAAAATTTCCTTTTTTAATTATAATTATTTGCATCGCTTTTTTACTCAGATCTCAATGGTTCATTCATTAGATTATTAGACTAATTGCATAAAAGTAATAATAACTGCGGATTATCAACTTGCTAGCTGCTGGCAAATTCTCTCTGTGTATGTTTGTTAATGTGTATGCGTGTGTGTGTGTGTGTGTGTGTGGTACTGTTCGTATGTCTGCCTGTATGTGTATGCATTGTTACGTGTATTACATAGATAAAGAAATTCAGAGCAAATGTGCTATAGTTATCTATTATCTAATTGTACACATTATCATTATCATTATCATTATCGTTATCATTAGCATTATTATAAATATTATTATCATTAGCATTTATCATTTGCATGCATTATGCGTATGTGTGTATAGTTTTATGTACAACTGTCGGGATGCTGACTCTGTTTGCGTTTCGATTTTGGCTCCTTGGGATGCTGCTCGATCGATGGTCGACGCGGATTACCAAGCGTGACTAAGGCGCTGGCTACAGCTAATCCAGCCGATTGGCCAGCCGGTGCTTGCGATAGGCCACCTATCGAAACAAACAATTAAATTATATAATACTTTCGATGATTATAGTCATATTCACCTGTAGGCAGCCGGACTAGAAGCGACAGCACTGCGGCACGATTACCATTACACGGCTCCAAAGCAATTGGACTGGGACACTCCTGAAATTGTTGAAATAATTGCAATTTTTTATAATAGTTTATGTAATCATTTCATTCTTACCTTCTTGCGTTTCTTGGACATGTGACTGATGCCTTCCAACGGCAAACTCAAATCAATATTCTCCCGATTCTCAATGTCGACCAAGACCTGGACGAAATTATGATTAATTTCCAGTATAGATATCGTTCGATGATGTGTCTTACCTGTGAAAATGGTCGACTGGCCATTTGTTCCATTTCGACGAACAAACGCTGTCGTCGTCGGAACATGTCGTACTTCTGTTTGATCTTCCAGAGCACGGCGGCCATGAGCAGCAGTAGCAGGAAACACGATGAGAATGTTATGAAAAATTGCTGCAGATTGAGTTTGGGATACTGTGAGAAGGCAATCTGTATCCAAATGGGCGGCTGAAAGTCATGCACAAACACATAGAATGTGGTCAGTGAGCTATTGTCATCCGGCGATTGACCAAATTGATAATCGGTTTTCGGGAAACGATGACGGAACGTCGAACAGTTAATGCCCACCAAAATGAGGCGTTCGGGCATACCGGCACGCTTCACCGAGATGTCCATTTTGGCTGGTACACTGCACGTGATGGTAAAGTCCGCATCGATTTCAGGCTTCACGGGTGAATTACGAAAATTGATTTGCGTGAAGTGGCGATCCTCCTTCTTGGACAGATTGAATGTGAACTGATAATCAATTGTCAGCTCATAGTAGCACGAGCCACGCAATGGATCGCCAATATAATGATTCTGCGAGTCACATTTCTCACAGTGATCACCCACAATACCCTTGGTATTGCAATAGCATTTGCCCGTATCCGGATGACAGTAGTCGCCCTGATTGTTACACTCACAGCGCTGGCATTCACCGCCATTGATGGCATTGCCCCAGTAACCAGTGCGGCATTTCTCGCAGTGTGCACCAATGGTTAAATTGTTGCACGGCTGCTCGCAGTGCTGCTGATCGTTGCAATAGGAATGCCCATTGCAATTGCAGCGTGGACAGGACGTAAAGAACCAATGCTTCAGAGCGCATTCGGTTTGATCGTACGGCGACAACGCGCCTCCAACAACACACTTGCCCAGTCCGGTGTTGGAGCCGTTGTCGCACCAGCCACACGCCGGATCATCTAAGCACTGCTGGCAGCTATTGTAATAGCCGCACTGGGCACTCGATAGCGCTGTGGTGCTGCCAGCGCTGAGTGCTGTTATTGGCGTTGTTCGACACTTGGACGTAAATGTGGTCCACTCGCGGCACTGGCCGTAAGGGAAGCTGGCCGTATAGGCATTTCGATCCACACAGCGCTGCTCGTTCTGACACCAGATGCACTCATCCTCCGTGCAGTTGTGGCAGTTGGTCTGCGCGGCGCATGTGGGTCGACACAGCGTCTCATCGTGCACGGTGCGATTGTAGGCCACGCCCACGGTCGAAACATGCGGGCGGCAGCGACTAAACTCGGTGTCCCACTTGCACTGGCTGTTGGCCATGCAGGAGCGGCAATTGTGCAGCTGCTCACAGATGAATTTCACCAGTGTGACGTCGATCTCTGAACAGCTTTCCAGACGCTTGGCATTTAGTGGTGGCGCCATAGTGGCCGCTGGCTGTTGATGCAACAATCGATGCTGTTGCTGCTGCTGTTGTTGATGTTGCTGCTGCTGTGCTGACGTGGACGAGTCACCGTAGAATATGGAGGCTACCGAGGTCGTCTCGCGACAACGCTCCTTGCTGCAGACGCCACTGCCACAGTAGGTACAGCCGAAGGCAGTGGAGACGCATGATTGACAGTTGGTAAGCTCCTGACAACGATGCACATGCTGCAGATGCTCCGAGGTCATTGTAATACGACTCTTGGACGGACAGGCCACATAGTCGTACTGCTCCCGCCCATAGATAGCCGAGCGTTGCACTCGCATTATATTGATGCAGCGCATCATTTGCACATCCCAAATGCACTTCATGCCAGGCCTGGCACTCGTGCATTTCTCCTGTTTGGTGTAGTAACTACACTGCCCCGCATCGTAACGCAGTATATCGTTGAGCAACTGGCCATTGAAGCCGCCATAGATGTACAGTGCATCCTCGAAAACCACCGAACTGTGGCCGAAACGCGCCAGATCCGCTTGCAGGTGAGCTGGCATAGGATGCATGTGCCACGAATCACAGTACACATCATAAATGAGCAAATCTTGGCTGTAGCACTTGGCGCCATAGCTTTGCGAGGTATCGTTGTGTGTGTTGCCGCCAAAGACCATCATCAGGCCCGGATTTACAAAGTTCGCCGTGTGCAGCAACCGTGCACTGGGCGCTGATGATAACAGCGTCCAGATTCGTGTCGATGGCTCATAGGCAAACAGCTTTGAGCTCAGCACCTGACTCGCATCACTCTCCGAGACGATGCCGCCATAAACGTAGACTTTCTCTGTTAGCAGATCATAGGCAGCGCTATGGCCATAGCCACCTTTCACCAAATAGCC
>JBANCZ010002562.1:0-15322 GCA_037040025.1 Sphaerogastrella javana
ATCGCAAAGGAGAGAGCGTATGCCTAAGATTGGCAATGAGAGTCAATGGGAATGGAAGAGAGCGTAAAGCTAAGAGAGAGCTCTCGCTGTATGGGAATTGGGTTGCTGAGCTACAGAAGAAAGAGAGAGGAGAGAGAGAGAGATTGAGAGAGAGAGAGAATGTGCATGTTTGTGAGTCTATTCAACGTTATCCAACACTGTCCTTGACTGTAGTTGGACAGCAGCCAGCGCTGACTTTTGTTTACATTGCGGGAAATTTAGTTTGGTTAACCAACTCTTGCTTTTATTGCGTTGAAGCTTAATTTAAATGAAATAAAGTAAAATAAAGTAAATTAATAGCGTTCAAATTAGCGATTGATAGTAGAATGGAGCTGATGGAGCAGCAGCAGTTGCAATGAGGCGCGCTGGCTGGCCAAAGCGATTGCCTGCAAAGCTGAAAAGTGGAGGAAATGCAGTCAAGCCGGCGGGTGTGGCTACCAGACGTGCAGGCGGAGATGGTGCAAAGGCGGCATTGAAGTTATTAAAGTAGTCCAAGCGCTGGCTACTGGAAATGGCCAGTGGAGAAGCTAAAGGAGCAGGAAATGGAGCAGCCAAAGGTGCAGTTAATGGCGCTGCCAAAGGAGCAGCTAGAGGAGCAACAGGAGCAGCCACAGCAGTGGGAAAATTAGTAAAGGCAGCAGGTGCCGCTGGAGCCGCAAAAGGCACAAATGGTCGTTGAGCTGCCGCACAAGCCACCAGAGCCAGAGACAAGACGATGCACTGCAAGAAAGGGTATAGATAGTTTACCAATAATGCATTTATAAAGAGTTTAACTAACCAATTGCTGCATTTTGTATGATTTCCGTAGAGTTGGCTGGCGGCTGTTGCTTGGCGATGGCGCTACACGTGCTGAATGGACAAACAGTTGATGGAGCTAGTGGCTTTTATAGTCGCTACAAGCGTGATGTGACCATTGTAGTCGTGTGGAAGGCGTTGCAGGTTTTGATGCAGCACTTGGCAGCTTGAAATTGTCACACATTTGGATGCCAAATGAGGCAAATTATGCCATAGCTGCCACAGCTGGAAATTTGCATAAGATTTGGATGCATGTCGATTGCAACATGACGCGCACAGGGCGGTCTGATTGATAGATTGATTTGCCTTATCCGTATAATATATATAGAGTAATATATAATTATTGCATTTACTGATAATCAATCAACGTAATAATTCAGATCTCTGGAAGTCACATCCCTTAATCTGACCTCAATTCTGTAGTACTTACTACACTTAATAATTGGATCTTGAAAACCCGTTCAAATAAAATACACATGCATATATTTATATGTTTGCTTCGTGTTTTTTTTAATTGATAGAACAAATATCATAATAACTATCGTATTCAATATTCGTAGTTGTATAAATTAAATACTCAAAGATATACACACTCATATATATTTATATATAGAGGTATATATGTATGTGTGTGTGTATATCTAGCTCAATACTATATAGCTGCTTGGTTACATCATACCTGTTGATCGGCTCAGTTTGTTCGACTTTATAGCGTACGTATTATTATATATGTAGTTAAATAGAAATAATAATAGTTATAATAATAATAAACTTTAGGCTAGTCTATATGGGATGTTACGATATTTCGAGTATGTATAGTATGTAGTTTATGCACTTTGGATGGAGCCTGATCTGCTGATCTGCTCATGGTAATTGATGATTATATTCAAAATACATTATATATTTATATATATATAGCTAGACGACATTTAGCATAGGCATTAATTAGTTGCTTTCGTTTACGTTTTTAGGATTAGGGTGAGTATTTGGAATCGAAAATTCAATTTGATGCGTTACGGCAATTTCGGGTATGAATATACCAGATTAACTATAACAAAACGCACTATTACATAAGATATCGTTATTGTTATCGTTAACGCGACACATTGGCATTATCGTTATCGAAATACAATATTTATAACTATTGTTAATTGTTCGGTAGTTGCAAATCTCTCTCGCGCTATATACAATGAATTAATTGCTTAACTATTTGGCGCCCTCTAGCGTACGTCGGGGATTTTGGGATTTGTTTCGGGTTATCGGTTCGGGTTATCGGGTCATTCGACAGAAAGGTCAAGGATTAAAACATTTACATAAAATCACAGTCTATTGAGTAAGTTTAGGATATTACGAGTCACTACATTCAATTCTCTCTCATTATGGCAATTCTAATTTGACTAGACAGACAGTTATGGCTAGAACTCTCTGTTGACATGTACATATATATGGAGTTCAAGGGATTTGGTTGGGATTTGGTTGTGTGGGGATTTCCGACTTGTGCTTAGAGGGTGCCAGACTACCAAAGAACATCGTAATTGTAGACATGCTCCGATGAGGCAATCACCAGACACTTGACAAACTCATCCAGGGTACGCTTCAGTTTCCATTTCTTGGGCTTGCGCAGCAGCTGCAGCGGCTTCAGCTTGATGCGGCACTTGGTTTTGTTGGACTCGTGCCAAGGGCTGGTGGATGTGGATGTAGATTTCGTTTGGATATGGCCTTTGCACAGCTGCAGCGGCACATTGCAGTAGTCGTGTTGTTGGAATTGCTTTAGGGCCTGTAGACGCTGCTCCTGGTAGTAGTGATTGAGATTGGTCAAGTAGAAGAAGTCGCCATCGTGCAGTACATCGATCTCGGCATAGTTACCGCCATCAGCATCGCTCTCGGACTGCTGGCAGTGTGTTGCCTTCGCAAACAGTTGGTCAAATCACATGTTTTCATCGAACTTGGCAAAGTTGTTGTCCTCGTTCCACTGGAACTTATTGGCTTCGTTGGCATCGTCCTCATTGGGATTGCCTGGCTGTTCATCCGGTGATTTGAAGAATTCATCATCTTCAAAGGGATCCTCTTGCTTCTTCGCAAATATATTTACTGATTCCGATTTCTTGATAAGCTCCTGACGTTGCTGCAACTTGCTGCTGCGCATATTTTGTTTCCGGCTGCTGGCAGCAGGCGCTGCGGCTGGCGAGGCTTGTTCCTTGTCGAAATCGAACGATGCCTTGGCAAAGTCATCCTCAAAGGCAGCATCGTCGAACTGTGACACCTTAACATTATCGTCGAAGCGCAGCTTTTGTGTTATGGGCGGCGTCGATATGGGAGGTGTATCCATATCATAATTATTATCACGCTGCTGTTGTTGCTGTTGCTGCTGTTGCAGCTTTTCGCGCTCGGAGAAGTCATTGGAAAATCGAAACAGTGATTTGGAGCCCACAGTGCTGCTGGCCGAAACGAGTCCAGCAGGCGTTGAGTTGCAGCTGGAGGCAGTGCCAGCTGGTGCCGGCGGTGGTGAGCTCTGATTGAAGTCCGATTCGAAGCCATCATCGAAATTGAATTTGCCACCGCCACCGCCATTACCACCGCCTACACCAGCAGAGGATTCGCCGCCGCTCATCATGACTACAGTGCTGCTGGCATTGGATCTGGGAGTGGGTGTCTGCTCGTAGCTGTCCACAAAGCCATAATCACTATTAACAGCTCCGCCACCGCCACGTGGTCTATTCTGCCCTGGCAGCTTGGCCAGCGTGGGCGCATGCCGCTCCAATTGCCGGCGCTCGCTCTCCAGCATGCGCTGATGCATCTCGTGACGACGTCTATTGAGACGCTCAAATTTATCCTCATCCGTGGGTGGCTCATCGTCCACATAATCCTCATCATCGTCGTCATCGTTGCGCTGGCAACTGATGTAGTCATAATTATCTCTGACGCCACGCCCGCTGCCATAGCGCGCGCCCACTGTGGCCAGATCCTTGGCACTGCGTGCACGAGTTTTCTTGCGGAATCTTCAAAAGATTACGGCATTAATTATTGGTTTATTTAGTCCATAGTATAGAGGCACTTACCTGCGATCCTTCTCACCATCGGAGGGCGTCTGAGCCAGTGCTGCTGCGCGACGACTCTCGACCAGGCGACGCTCTGTTTCGGCGGCACTAGCTGGTCGCTTCCAGGATTTTTGACCAGGCAAGGCAGGTTCTAAGAAGAAGAAAAATTCATCATAATGCTAGGATGAAAAGTAACTTCAACTCACCTTCGCCATCCCAGGGACTGGAGCCACTGCTCTTGCGCAGACGCTGTGGCGCACCCGGCACCACATCGCCTCCCAGTTTGCTTGGTCGTTGCAGGCTACGCTGACGCTGGAAGTCCTGCTCCGAATCCTGTTCGTAGTCTATGTCGCCGGTGACGCGCAGCTTGGAAGAGTTTGTGGCCGGTTTACGCAGTGAGCGCGTCTTAAGCTCTCGATCTCGCTCGCGATATTCATCACGGCTATCCAGACTGCCATAGACATCGCCACCGCTACCGAAGCTGCGTCTTCGTCGTGTGGAGCTCTCAAACGATTCGACGCTCTCGCGATCAAAGGACTTGCGATCGCGGTCTCTTTCACGCTCGCAAACTCTGTCACGCTCGTACAGATAATCGGGACGCGCCTTGTAGCTTGGTGCCATGGGCGAGCGACGATCCTCGTAGACATTCTCATAATCAAAGTCGTAGCCAGGACGCGAATAGTCGCGGTACTCGCGATCCCGATACTTGGCACGTTCGCGCTCTCTTTCACGCTCACGTTCTCGGTCGCGAGGCAGCGGCTGTCCACGCTTATCGTACATGGGTGCTGGCGGGCCATAGCTGGAACGTTCGTAGGCGCTGCGCTCAAAGGAACGTGCACGCACGCCCTGTTCAATCTCCTGCGGTGACCAGGTGTGATGCGCCGGGTGATGGTACCAGCTGGGGGAATCTGTAAGGGAATAAGAAAGTTCAGTTCAAGCCTTTACTGTGTCTGCTTCATACTTACCTAGATCAAAGTTATCCCTGCTGCGTGAGATACCCTGCTTGAACTTGCGCTGCGTCTGCTCGCGATCTCGACGCGCGCAGAACTCCGCATCATAGCTGCAATAGGAATGGTTAAATATATGCTTGCTATTACATTGAAAGACTATGCTTACTCATAATCCTCGTCGCAAGAGTTGAGACGTCGCGCATGTCTCATGTAGTAGCCATGGGCATGGGCATGTGGTGGCAGTTGAGTGGGCGGTGGTAGGCCCCGTCGCTGCTGCTGCTGTTGCTGCTGCTTAAGATACTCTGGCGTCTCATCGTCCCAGGGGCTGAGATCACGTGATGAGGAGGAGGTTTGCTGGCGCTCTTTTTTGGCCCAACGACGTTGCTGCTGCTGCTGATGCTTGGACCAGCCGCCAGCATCGTCACGCGGATCGGAGCTATAGGGCGACTCGGCGGTGTCCTGCTGCGATGTATTGGAAGCAGGTGGCGGCGGCAATGTGAGGCGTGGCTTGCCCTTACCCGGAGCCATGGCTGCAGACACCTTTGGTGAGTCAAAGGTGGCCCAGGAAGGCTGCTTCTCACGCTCGCGATCCCTATCCCGATCACTCTGCATCTGCTTGGTGGCGGTGTCAATCAACTGCGACACGGCGGACAGCTGTGAGGGCACGGGTGATGCACCAGGCTGGCTGAGAGTGGGCGCTGGTGACTTCTGCAGGGGTATTGGCGAGGTGCTCACATCATTAAACTGTGAAGGGGTATGCAGACCGTGGCTTGGGCCACGCGAGGGCGCCGCTGAGGATGTGGCTGGAGAAATGCGATCACGTGAGTCAAGCGATAAATTAGAGATGGCACGCTGCATGAGCTCATCAATCTCAACGTCATCCCGGCCAGCGGCTCCCACACAGCTCGGGCCGCTGACTACTGTTAGGAATTTACTATCCTGTTTGGGTGGCAGCTGCTCCTCTGACTTAAACTCGGGTTTATCGGCGCTGGTAGACAGCTTTTCGTACTGATCCTGGGCGCTGACCTGTTCCGCATCCTTTTCATTGCTATCCATGCTGCTCTCACCGCCAGCATCCTCATCATCGTCGTCATCATCATCTGCCACGGTCAGCGCCGACGAGGAGGGTTCTGCGGGCAAGCCACGACTATCAACTAAACCACGTCTATCGTGACTATTGTCCATTATTTGGCGTATGTCCTGGTCCTCGTTGAACTCATCGCTAAACAGATCTTGCAGCAGATCCTTCTCGGGTACAGCTGGCGCTGGCACGGCTGCCACTGGCGCTGGCTTATCGAAGAGATTCTCCACGAGTATAATATCCCGCAAAGCTGCATAGCGATCCTTGGCTTGTGCTACAACCTCCGTTATCTTGGTGTCAATCTTTGGTGGTGGTTGCTCCATATCCATCTCGGATACATCAGCGTCTAGCTGTGACTGCTGTTGCTGCTGCTGTAGGTGCTCCTGTTGTGCCTCATCTGCAGGCGGTGGCGTTAGATCGCCCATCAAGTCCGTTTCCTGTTGCTGCTGCTGCAGCTCTTGGTCAATAATCTCACGGAATACGGCATACCGATCCGCTGACGGTACAGCAGGGGCAGCCAGAGTGGATGCCTCATTAAAATTGGCAAAATTGGCCACAAACGCCTCCTGGGCCACATCCTCACCGAAGGTATCATCAAATTTGGCCACAAATGAAGTCTGCTGATCAAAGTTAACCTTGAAAATGGCACCAGTGGATCCACTGCTACTACTAGCTGTAGCCGGAGCTGCAGACTGCAAGGGCACTGCAGGACTTGCACGAGATTTTGGCTGGTTCTGATCTCCGCTTGACTGCAGATACTCGGAAAGGTAGGCGGTCAGCTGGACAAGGGTCATAGTGCTCAACTTGCTGGCGGGCACATTCAACTTAAGCGCCAGCTCATCCATGCCCAATGTAAGCAGTTGCGTCAGCGTGATGTCTGGCGCCAGAGCTGTTGCCTCCTTTTGCGCTTGCGCCTGCAGAATCTCCGCCTTGTTCTCGTAGATGTCCTGTGGACGACCCAGAGATGCCTGACGCTGCGGACGGGCACGACTGCTGCTGTTCTGTGTGGGTGGTGGCAGCAGCGGCGGTGGCGCTGGAGGTGTACCACTCAAAGGTGCCAGATAATCATCCTCGGTGTGGCCAGGTTTGCGTGGTCTGCCGGGTCCAGGAAAGCAGCCATCGGAGCGTCCCACACGTCGTGAGGGCAAGGGAATAGGCGGTGCATCAGCACTGCGCCGCTGCTGGTTGTTGGTGTGGTTCAAGTACTCGTATCGACCAACAGGTGGTGCTGTTGCTGTGGGTCGTATAACCAGATCGCTGAACTGTTTCTTTGGCGGCAGCGGTGGTGGCTCTGAGTATGGCGTAGTATCAGGACGTGGCGGTGGCTCGGGCGCTGCTTCATTCTCGCTGAGGGAATCGCTCTCTTGCAGACGGCGCATGTTGACGCTGGAGCCGACGCCCGAAGAGGAATCGCCACGCTTAGAGAAACGCGCCTGACCGAACAGATGCGGCATTTTTTTGTTGCTGATGCTCGATATGACATCTAATGGTCCACCCACATTGACCACACTGGCCACCGGTGTGGGACGATGCCGGATGCTGCTGTTGAGCGGCGGTGCCGCCTCGAGGCGCGAAATGTCGGCTTGCCAGCCTTCCGCCTGTAGCTGTTGCTCTGGCGGCAGCTGCACCTGCAACGGACCATTGAAGACATTGGCAGCTGCTCCGGCATTGGTTGCTGTGGGCACTGTATTGCTGCTGCCTGTAGCACGTGGTGCATCGAACTCAAAGGCATCGAGTTTGGCAAAGAGATCCCCCTCCTGAAACGGATCCGGATCGCTCTTTTTGCGCGTAGGCGAGAAGGGATCAGTGTCGCGTGGAAGGAGCACGGGATTGTCTGCATCAGGAAGATGAGGGTGATGATGATGATGGTGATCCTCCAGTGTGGCAGATTCTGTAGTATAATAGTTGAGGGCTGGATTAATTGGTTTGGGATTGCGTAGCAATAGCTTCAATTTTGCAGCCGAAAAGTTATCGTCTTGGCTGGAGAATTGAGGCTGAGATTGAGCGAAGGATTGGCTGTGGGTATGGCTGTGGGTGTGTTGGCTGCTGCTGGGAGTGGGACTCAGCTGGGAACGGTTATTGGACTGGGAGTAGGACTGAGGCTGGCTGTGGGTGTGAGTTTGGATGTGGCTATGGGTTTGTACGTGGATGTGGGAGCTGTTGGTTAGTAGCAGGTGCTGCCCAAAGCTTGCGGTGGTTATTAGTGGATTAGTTGTGCCGCTGCTGCTGCTGTTGCTGCTGCTGTTGCTGCTGCTGCAACTGGCGGCGTTACCTGCGCGAGTGGTGCAAGTGCAATTGTTAGCCAGGTTAGTATTCGTGGCCATATTGTTAATGTGATCAATGGTACCTGCTGGTGCAAGCGGTGCCGCTGCTGTTGCTGTTGCTATTGCTGTTGCTGTTGCTGTTGCCGTTGTGTTAGTAATTGTTGATGTTGTTATTGGCAATGTATCCTCAAAGATGCCACCCTCCTTGACCCCCATAAAGTCATCAAAGTTATCGCCCTGACTGGAGCCCAGCTCCTTCAGCACCTTCTTGGGCGGATTCTTAAGCTCTTGGAAGAAATATTTCTTATCAACATACGGCCGTGTGCGACCAATCCCCAACGGATCCAGATCAGTGAACGCATCTGTGCGCATAGCAACAACAACGAAAAGAAAAAAACAACCACAGGAAAAACCACAAAGATATGCACATTAGGACAGAGTTAAAAGCAGTACGAAAAAAACAACGCAACACTTGAAAACTTTTGAGAAACAGAACACAAACGAAACTAGAAGAGAACCAAAAAGGCGAAATTGGAAACAGAGAAGTGTAAAGCAAACAGCAATAAAGACAACTCAGAGAGAAGCAAATGTCTAAAGTGTAAGTGTAAGTATTGGTGTTAGTAGTGCTATTAATATTAGTATGAATACTTGCAAAGTGTGTGTGTGTGTGTGTGTGTGTGTGTGTGTACAGTAGCTGCATTCACAAGGGAGATTCATTACCGACAATAAGGATAACAGTGAGGTTGTTTAACAGTCCGCTGTTAAATTACATGAAAGAGAAATAGCTTTCAGAGCTCTGTTAGCTGTTTAACAGTGTAGCCAATCTCTGTTAAATTACATAAAAGAGGAATTGCAGAGTAAGAGCCTTACAGAACAATGCATTGCAGCTTAACAGAGCGCTGTTAACTGTACTTGATGAACCGCTGTTAAGCGGCTGTTATGTTAACATATTGCTGCTCTGTTTACATGAGCAGGTAAACAAAGCGATTAAACATAGCGCTTAAACAAAGCGTTTAGCGGTTATGACATGTTTACTGTATAAACTTTGTTTAATTTATCAAATTGTTTACATATATCTATAGAAATAAACAAACAGTCGACTGCAACAATCGCTAACAGCAGCTGTAACGTATAACCTTTTCTTTTCATCAAAAGCGACTTCTACAATTCAATTTAAATAAATTAGCCCAAAATGCTAGTCATATCATAAACTAAATAGACAATGACTAACATACAATAAGTACATTTGCACTATAGTTCTATTAGTTAACATTTTGCTGTACACTTGAGAAGTGCGAGAATGCGAGCAATTGATGGCGACTCATTGAGCTCGTCTGCATGCCCCTGCCCACACATGCAGCCACCACAGAGTGTGGCACTGTATGTTCCCTTTGCCCTTTCTGGGCATCCATCGTGAATGGCTCTGTATTGATGTGTGTGTGTGTGTGTGTGTGTGTGTGTGTGTGTGTGTGTGTAGCATTTCTTAACGAACTTTGCTTTGTTGCTTACCCGACATTGCTGCCGTAGTCGCCGCTGTTGCCGCCACTGTTGTTGCTGCAGTGGCGCCCTCTGTCGTCTCTGCTGTTGACACCGTTGAGAGGCTGGCCAGAGCACTTAACCCCACCTCAATGGCAGCGGCTGTGGCTGCATTGGGCGCTGCGGTTAGTTCACTGATTTGCTGCGTGGGTGTGGCCGATGATTCTCTGGCCGCGAGTGGTGCCATGGGCATGCTGCTGCCCAGTACAGCGGCCGCTGACATGGGCGTGGGCGTGGTTGTCACTTTGGTGGTATCGAAGACATCGTTTTGCTGCTGCAGATCATGCAGCCAACTATCGTCGTCATCCGCCTGTAGTGTAGCTGGTGAACCGCTTGCTCCTGGCGCTGGTGATAACAATGTAGACATGGCATCCAGAGCAGAGCCAGCTGCTGTACTGTCTGGCGTTTTGTTTGGCTGCTTGTGGCGTGCGCGGCCCGAATCGGGCGGCGGTGGCAAGATGTTATACGACGGCACATAAATGAAGGAGTCACCAAAGGGATCATCCTCGCTGGCCGACTTGGCCAGGCCTGAGCCAGAGTGCATGGCGGCTGGTTCATTAGGCGTAATGCGTTCCATTTGACTAATGCCACGCTGTAGTGAGGTCAATTCCTGCTCCAAATCAACTAGATCCGCCACAGATTCTGGTGAGATCTAGGAAAAATAATGAAATGATCAGTATAACCCTGACACAAGAATCATATCAGGCTACTTTACCTCTTTGGCCGCTGCACCAGATATCTTGGCCACATCCAGATTAACACCCAGACGCGTCAGACCAACACCATTGGATGAATGCATGCCAAGGCCATGCGCCGTTGAGGAGCTGCTGCCCGAGGCTAGCTCACCATGACCGCTCTTTAGCGAGGACAGGGTGGCCAGCTGGCTGGCATGATCATGCAGTGATTTGCCTTGGATCTGCTGACGGGCCATCTCGATCTCTTTCTTCTTCAGCTCGAAGACAACCTGGAAGAGATCGCGCATGGCCAGCACCACCTGACTGGCCGCCTTGTCCGTCTTGATGCCAAAGAAACGATGACCGCTATCCGGTGAACCAAATATATAGCCAAATGCACGCGAATCCGTCATATCCTGTGCTATAAACGAGATCTTGTGCACCGGATGATGATACAGTGAATCGCTGGTCTTCTCATCGCGTAGCCTCAGTCCATCGATCGTGACATGTATAATGATGCGCTGCTTATGCTCCCCGGCAGCGCGTATAGCCATTTTGAGATCCTGCAACGCCTCCTGGCACATACGATCGCCTCGTGCCTCGCCCACTTCCAGTATACCGATCAGCTTGGCCTTGAACTGCACGCCATCGCCAAAGAAACGTCCGGGATCATTGCGATCTAATGGAATTGAAAATTGGAAGCATTGGAATTTAATATTTTCATATTTGCATTTATACATGTGTGTGAGCTCTCTCTCTCTCTCTCCCTCTCTCTCTCTCTCTCTCTCTCCCTCTTTCTCACTATTTGTGTGAGTGTGAGTGTGTGTGTGTGTGTGTGTGTGATGGAAAAATAAACAAACGTTTTGCGTAATTCGTTTCCTCCGGTCCGCTGCTGCTGCTGCCGCTGGCGCCAATGCCAAAAGTTTGCGCTAACGATAGATTAGAAGATGCCTGCAGCTTGGATACCAGCGACTTGACCATTTTATACTTGTCTCCAACTTATCTCAGCACATTCTCTCTCTATATCTCTTTCTCTCACTCTCTCTGTGCGTGCGTGTGTGCGTGTGTGTGTGTGTGTGTGACATTCAGATCATTTCCATTGGAGCGTATACACAATGCGCACAAAGGCAAACAAATAAATAACAACAAATAACAAATAAACGCAATTTTCGCAGAGTGTTTTTTGTGTTCGTATTCGTATTCGCGTTCGCGTACGTTTTTTTTTTTTATAATTTTAATTAAAATCCGAGAGGGAAAATAACGTAAAGCAACAACCGCTACGAATCGCGTACAGGCAATGAATGAATGACGACAGCGACAACAACATCGCTGTATGCGGCTGCTGCTGTTGCTGCTGCTGCTGCTGTTGTTGCTGCTGTTGCTGCGACTGTGACAGCATTGCGATGCTGCGCCCTCAGCCTTTGAATCGCTGCTTGTGGGAGTGGGCACACACGAGAACACACACATATACACACTCACACTCACACACACACATTCACACATGCATACAATAGCACTGGAATTTCACTATTATTTTCTCAATGCAAAAACAAAATCACGAAAAAAAATACAAGAACAACGTAAATACGCTGTAGTATGCAGAGAGAGGAAGAGGGAGAGGGAGAGAGAGAGAGAGAGAGCGCGCGCGTAACTGATCTTGCTCTCTTTGCTTGACTAGCAGGCTCTCTTGCTCTCTCTCTCTACTCTCTACTCTCTCTGTCTCTCTTCTCTCTTTCTCTCACGCTGTCTGTGTCTGCTTCTTGTTTTGTTTGCTAAAATCCTAATGCCGTAGACGCAGCTGCTGCACCACCTGCCGACGACGACAGCGACGCCGGCGCAGCAGCTGTCGCTAAAGCAGTCTATGCACGATCAATCTGAATGATCATGCAGCACCTGGCCAGGTATGTATATACAGATTATTTTGAATGTTATCGATACATTTCAAATAAATTTAAATATGATTTAAATTTTTTGTATTGAATTAAATTTATATTGAACTTACATTTACAGGGACTTGTTTTTTTGCGCAACGTCTGCATGGTGGCTATAAAGAATGGATTTTCATACGTATAACGTCTAATGGCGGCGATTAATTGCCTTTGCCGGCGCTCCTAATGGGGGTTTGTTTTATTTATTTTTTATTTTTTTTTATAATTTGAAAACCGGTCACAGGCGTAATTATCTACGTACAGGGTGAGTGTAAATTTACACCGAACACCGCCGACCTGGTTTATGGCTGACTTGTGACATTTGCCGAGTATCGTTGTGTCCTTGTTTACACTTTTTCCTTTTACTCCTTTTCGTCTGCTGCGTCTTCTTCTTCTCCTTCGTTGCAGAAACGTTTGTTGTTGTTGTGGTCAATAGTACGCGCCGGCATTACACGACAAGATTATCGATTTTTCAATCGGCACATTTATGCGTGTGTGTGCGTGTCCCGATTGTTTTCAGATTTGCCTACTTTTCGGCTTCTTAAAGTGCTCAAACGCCTTTAAATATGCAGCAACATTAAATTGCACAACTTCTCTTCGATTAATCAATAAAATTAATATCAATTAAATTTTCAACGATATATGAATATTAACTTTTTATTTGCACACCATTTCCTTCAGCTTATACAATTTATTTAACAACTTTATTTCGCGTTGGCCTTCAATGAAGTTTTCTGCTAAACAATTGGGTGATATTTCTCGTACACAGGGAAAAATTGATTTATTGCTTTAGTTGAAGGTAATTCTTGTGATTAACTGGAAGCAGCGGTTGCACCAAGCACTTGGGCTAACGTTTCTTGGCGTTTTACTATTTATTTCTACTATTTTAGTTAGTTTTATGAACAATTTACTTGTCCACCCACAAACCACGAGCAGGACACACACAAAAAAATTCGATAGTAAACTCCAAGGATACCAAAAGTGGGGTGCTTATTATTCATTAACACCCTGTGCATGCCGGCTGGCAAGCCATCGATAACGTGCATCGGTTAACAACACTAAACGATAACACTGGCAGAGAGCTAACATTGCGTTAACAGTTCGCTCGAATGTTAATTCTACATTCTCTTTTGTGCCGTTTGTCGTTGACAGTGCCATTTGAGCATAACATGACCCAAGCTCCAAACGTTTACAGACTGTTAAGCGTCATAATTGTTGTTGCTTCGGCCGAGTACGGACGTGTTTATGCGGGTGCGCAGCGTTTCGTTTCTAATTTGTATGCAATAAGCAATCAATTAATAATCATCAAATACGCTCGATGCCAATAATCGCCGCTAATCATCGCTAATCAAATTGAATTCTATCAACCACCTGTCGCAAAACGTATCGCAAACATCATCTCTTCGTGTAGGAGTCGCTCCAAGTCGTTGAATCGTGCGCGCGTCGCTTACCCTGCGGAATCGTTGGAGAGGCAACAGTTGAATATTTCAAAAAGTTTCTTCGCTTGCAATTAGTGAAAAAACGAAAGAAAAAAAAGAAGAAAAAATAAACAAGTGTTAACTGTGTGTATGCGAATAGGCGACATAGAAGAACGAAACCAGTTAGTTTGGCCATCCAGTTTGAATAACATTTTGCCTGAAATCTCAGTAGCTGCTCAGTGTTTTGTTACATTTTCATATCCCAATCTATCTATCTCGCTCTCAATTCCACTGTGTGACACAAGTAAACACAAAAAAAAAATAAAGAAAACACACAAAAAAACACACAAACCCCCAACAATAGATCCCAAAATACACACACACACACATTTCGGCCCAGAACGATCGCCGATATGCAAATTTAAAATTATATAGACTGTTCATAAGTGTAGCAAAATTCTAAAATCTGTGTTTCAATCCAAATCCAAATAAACTGACAAATACAAAATATCAGTAAAACAAAATAGCAGCAGCATCAGCAGCAGCAAAATGAATAAAACCTGTGCGCGTTGCCAAAAGGTGGTCTATCCCATCGAGGAGCTCAAATGTCTCGACAAGGTGAGTACAATTCCGAATTCTCAATATATTTTTGACTCTCTCTCTCTGTGTGTGTGTGCATGTTTGTGTGTGTGTGTGTGCTGGTAATTTTGCTCCTTTGTTTTATGCCGCTGCTTCGCACTTGTTGTATGCGCGCGCTAGAGCGAGACGGCTATCTAGCCACATGGCCCCGCTGCTCTCATTGATCATGCGTGCCGTTTACTCTCATGTCCGTGCCCGTGTCCATGCCCATGCTCATGCTCATGCCTCTTACATGTTATTCTCTTTCTCGCTCTCTCTCCCTTTCGCTCTCTCTTTCTTTTTGTTTCTCTCTTTGTTATCCTACGCAATTCGTGGCCTGTTGTGGGCGCAGCATAGTTTTAATAAGGCGCTCAGCTAGTTTCCAGTGGATGCGCAGCTTCTTGGAATTTCGTTTTTAGATTCAGCAAAAATAACGGGTGTATATATGTATGTATATTTCAATTTCATTGCGTATGTGTGTGTGTGTGTTTATATGCGAGTGTGTGTGTGTGTGTGTGTATAGCGGGTGGCTGCTGCAAATTTTTCAATTTTCGCCAACTCAGGAAATTGAAAATTGCTTTTAATTTGCGTCGCCGCTACTTCCGCTACAGTTCTTCTTTCACCTCTTCACACTGCTTCTCTTCTCTTCTCTCGCTCTCTCTCTCCCTGCCTCTTGCTCTACGCTTTGCATCAATTTGTGTACATTTTTGCGTATGAGAGTTTTGAGCTGCGATGCTAACGTTGACGTTGACAGCGACTGCGACTGCGACGTCGACTGCAGCTTCGACAGACCGTTGCAAACTTGCAGCGCAGCTTTTGATCTTTGCTCTCTTCGTAATAAAAACAAAATAACAAGAATGAGAAGAAGAAGATGAAGAAAAACAAAAGCAATCCGCTGACTGACCTTGAGCACATATTTCGATACCAGTTTTGCATTCTCTTTACACTCGCACATGTAATCACACACACTCACACACACAC
>JBANCZ010002563.1:0-15318 GCA_037040025.1 Sphaerogastrella javana
AGACCATACTGCCCCAAAAAACTAAACACAGGGTCCCTACTGTCGGGCCAGTCCCTACTGTTGGATATTTTTTTTTTGTTGTTATTTTGACTGTTAAGAGGAAGTGCGTTAGAAATTTTGCCAAGCGGCAAATAAATAACAAGCGATTCACAGAACCATTTGCACTTCACGAACCTCGTTCAACTTGAGCTGGGGATCTGACGCTGGATCTGGGCAAAAACCAATGCAGCAGCCAAGCGTTTCGACTTGGTTTGCTCCCATTGGAAGCGACAGAAAAAAATGGAAAGCAACAGCTACGAAAAAAACAAATGCTAAACCGAAAATAACTGATGCGATTTGCAGCGTTTTTCAACTGTTGTTTCTGTTGCTGTTGCTGTTGCATAGGGGCGCACGTGTTGAACTGAAACTCGCTCATGGCACGGGGTTTATGCAGCTGGCAATTTTGACGAGTACAGCAGCAGTAAAAACCGCTAAACTAAAAGCCAAAACCTAACGCATAGCATCTACCCTGAACCCAGTCTACCATTGTTGCTGTTAGTCCAGTTAATGCCCATTTGTGGGTTGGCTGCTCACGTAAATTGCATGTAATCCTGGATGCTGCATCAGAGACCAAGAGACTAAAGCGGAAGGACCAAGGACCTAAGAGCTCAGAGCTCAGGGCTATGAGCTAAGAGCTAAGACCAACAACTACGGAGACCGCGAGCTCTGCTAATTGTACATTTTTTATCTCAATTATTGCAGCTTACTCCTTTTTGAGTGTTTGAGTGTTTGAGTGTCTCGTTGATAGCTGCAAAAGCGGGTTTCCATTTGCAGATTATGCGTGTTTGCTACTCTCCTCTCTCTCTCTCTCCCTCTTTCTGTTTATCTCTCTGTATTTCTCTCTCTCACTCTCTCTCTCTTTCTCTCTCTCTCTCTCTCCTTTACTCTTCCTTCTCTTTCTCCTTCCCTTTTTCTCTTTGTTTAGGATTAAAACGTGTACATTTCACTTTGATGTAAGCAATTGCAATTATGTTGCAGTTGTTGAATATAGCATTAAAAAATTCCATTGTAATTAATGCATGGAATTTAATTAATTTAAAAACGAGAATTCGAAGCACCAAAGCTGAGATTATATATGAACCACGTTAATGAAAGTAGAGAAATATCAATATGAATGTACGATAAACTTAAACTATATACATATACTATATAGTATTATATCAATTATTAAACATCGTAAATGAATTAAAATTAAAATCTACTCGGGTTTTTTTCCAAGAACATGATAAATAAATAGTTTTCCAATAGACCTCTATATACATACATACATGTCATTTCATTGAAAGAATATGGTCCTGTAAGCGTGGTCATGCTCTATAGCTTATTATGTTTTCCATAATTAATGAAATAATTTGTTTTTAAAAATGAATAAAACATCCAACTATTTATCTCAACAAATGTAATATTTCCTAGAATATCGAAGTACCTTCAATAGAAAACTTCTGAAGAATTTGAATATAGTTGAGCTTGACTATGGGATCTTTTTTTCTCTGAAATTTTAAACGTAAGTTCTATAATTCCTATTAAGCACTAAAACAGGATATATTTTGTTCAATTGTGCAACCAAGGGGCACATATTTTGGTCTCTTGCTGTCATAAATTGCAGCCATTGTTTGTTTTCGAGTCACTGACTAAAGAGAGATAGTGTGAGAGATATATAGACAGAAAGGGAGAATAAGAGAGAGAGAGAGAGAGCATAATTTTGCGCTCAGTCATACCATGGACTCTAATGGACTTCGTGAAGTTATAAGTTATAGTTCTGGCCCACAATGCGACTTTTGTGCTAGAACTTAAGAAATAACTAACAAATCATTAATTAACTTTTACTATGAATGGGAAGTAAACTTTCTTTCAACAAAATAAATTGCAAAAATAAAAAAATGTGTAGAATTTTCCTGCCTCTTGGCATTGCTTGTTAATTCCAGACGCTGCTAGTTAGCAGTTTGTCTCTGGCATCTGGCAATGCTGCAAATGCAAGAAGCTGAATACTGTGAGCCAAGAGTGAAGCGTTGCCAATTATAATGTAGTAGAAAAGAGAAAGAGGGAATCGGAGACAGACAGATAGAGAAAGGCAAAGAGAGAGAGAGAGAGAGATAGAGAGAGAGAGAGGGAGAGGGATAGAAAGAGGAAGAGATTGAGTGAGTGGGAAGGCATGGATTGGGTGGGTTGAATCGGATGGCAGCGTGTCAACAAACTGCGTCAGCATATTGTGCGCCAAAAAGTATGCAAAGCATGAAGCACGCACATACACACACGCAAACACACACACTCACATACACAGGCATACAGTCACACACCCACAGTGACAGGCAGACAAACTCATGCACAGGCATTGGCATGTTGTCAATGAGCCGAAGTGAGTTACTTGTAATTACCACAAAATTCAATATATATATATATATATATATATATATATATACTTATACATACACAGGCACATACATAAGCACGTACACATACACACGTATGTATATATCCATACATAATGTATATATATATGCTGTTAGTTTGGGGCAACCCCAGCAAGTGGCAAGTGGCAACTGCTGCTGCCGTAGACAAACATCATTTGCCACACACTTGCTCCTCACTGCGTCCTATTCCTTACTCCTTACTCCCCACACCCCACTCCCCACTCACTGCTCGTCTCCCGTTTAGCTTAACGATCCGACAGTCGCGTCAAGTCTGCGTCATATGGCAGAAGCTTCAAGTCGCTTCAAAATGCAAAAAAACACAGCAACACCACAAAGCGTACGCACAGATGCCAAACAAAAACCACTAACACCACCTTCTATACACTTCCCTTTACCCTCTATTCTACCTTCTACTCAACCTTCTGCACTGCCCTCTACTCTACCCTCTTTTCTACCCTTTACTCTTACTTCTACTCTACCATTTACTCTACCCTCTACACTACCAGCTACTCTACCTTCCTCTCTACGCTCTACTGTTCCCTATACTTTTCCCTCAATACTCCCTCTACACTCCCTCTACCTTATCCTCGTCTCTATCCTCTTCTCTACCCTCTACATTATCCTCTGCTCTACCCTGTTCTCTACCCTCTTCTCTACCGTCTTCTTTACCCTCTACTCTACCCTATACTCTACCCTCTCTTCTACCTCTTACCCTATCCTCTTCTATACTCTATACTTTCTACTCTACTTTCTACTATATACTCTGTCTTCCACCTCTACTGTGCCCTCTTCTTTACTCTCTACATTACTCTATTCTATACTCTCTACTCTACCCTCCATTCAAACTTCTACACTACCCTCTATTTTACCCTCTACTATCTTCTCCACTTTCTTCTCTATCCCCTATTCCACCTTTTATTCTACCCGCTACCCTCTTCACATCCATCTTCAAGAGGCTCTTCCTTTACCATCAACCGTCGTGTTACCTCCCTACCTCCACTACCAACACTACCCTCTACACCCAGCTGGTATGCGCTGCTTCATCGAAATGGCAGCTGTAAAAAATCACAGCATCAGCATAAAAGTGCTTAAAAGCAGCCGCCGTGTCCTGTCTTTGAGAGTTTTTGTACAGTTTCAGCGCATATCTTTGCTTACTTTATTTTTGCTTCTGCGTCTGTGTTTTTTTTTTTTAGATATTTTTTTTTACTTCATGCTCTAGGAAAACATTCAGAATTTCTAGGCAAACAAACGCCTACATTTTGTTGAAAAAGAAAGTTTTTCAGTTTATCTACCGTAACGTAGGCTATGATGCTTTTTGCCTGCATATTGAGTAGATTTTTTTTTTTTTTGTATTTTTAATCGAATTATTAACAAGAATATATAATTGACCGCACTGATTTGCACAAAACTGATACCGCTATAAGCAAGCAAAAAAAAGCACTCAAAAAAGTAGCAGAGCCTATGAGCTAGAGCTTCGAATTTGGTGGTGGGTTTTTCGGAGGTTTTTAGGGGGTTTCGAGGGTTTTTTGGTTTCAAATTTTAATCTGATTCACGCAGCGGCAGCAGCTGAGTCAATATGGCAAAGGAAAAAGTTACTGCTAATGCGGTAACTTAATTCAATTTTGCTTTTTAATCCAATCAGCAAATTGAAGAATAATTGGAGACCAAAAGCAAACCAGGGCCAGGGCCAGGGCCAGGATTTCGTAGGCATTTCGCATAAATATGTACGCAGATAATATGACCGTTTGCATCTTAATTGGGATTTACTAATTAAAAAGTTTCGTGCAACTTTGTTGAATAGTAAAAAACAATGAAATTTTAATGGGGTGTTATACATAAGCCTGTAACACTGTACCCTCATCAGAGTTTTGAGCATCGTCGCCGTCTAATAGCAACATCATTTGTTCATTAAAACATTTAGATTAGAAAATTGAACAAGACAAGGCACAAAGTGACTTTGACTGGACCTTGTGTCTATACGAAACAAAGGACTATTTCAAATTTAAAATGAATAAATCAATTTTTGTTTGTGTCTAAATGATTTAAGCCAAAGACTTCTCTTTAAACTTGGCCATAGTTTTATAGATTTATTATGCACTTTATTGGCAACATTATACGAAATTGAATTTTGTGCGAAAACGAATGCATTCATTTACACTTAAACTATTCACTTAATCTAATTGACAAACGCGTGTGCGACGTGACAGCATTGAAGGGAGAACAGAGAGAGAAAGAGAGAGAGAGAGAGAGAGAGAGAAAGAGAGAGAGAGAGAGAGAGAGAGAGAGAGAGAGAGAAATGGGTGTTCATATAAATCGACAATATTGCGCATAAATGTGTTTAAAATTACGCATTGCTCATACGCAGCGTATGACAATATTTCCGCTTCATGGCTTCATAAGAGTTTTTTTCTTATTTTTATAATTTCTTTCTATTTTTTTTTTTTTATTTTTTAGTCTTATTTCCATTCGCCTGCATACAATCGCAATGCCAGCTATAGAAGCTGGCCCAAGCTCACTTAGTATTCAGCTCATAGACACAGCAACAGAGTGAGAGAATGAGAGAGAGTGTGTGAGTGTATGTGTTTTTTGCGAAAGAGAAAGAGAGAGGGAGAGAGAGAGAGCAAAGGATACAAAGCACAGTGGTTTGGGTAGTATGGGAAATGAAGTGAAATAAAAATGGGACGACTAAAGCCTGACGGCTGGCCAGGCCAAATGCAATGCTATTGATTTTTCATTTTGTGTTTTATTGCCTGCCAAAGTCAGGCAACAATACCAACAACAACAACACCAACAACAACAATAACAACAACAACAACAACAACATCAACAACAATAACAACAAAAGCCAACGGCAACGACCCAACTAAATGCCAAATGAAAATTAGCCAAAGCACGCATTGGACTTTTATTTTCTTTTATTATTATTCGCTTTAATGCCTATTTTAGTCGATTGTCGTGCTGGACATGGAGCTGGCCATGCCGTGCAAACGTGTCTACACACACACACACACGCATACACACAGACAGAGATACTCATACATGTACGGTGAGTGCAGCAAGCTTGTCTTTGGGCCATACTCATAATAATATTCAAAGGACAACGGAAAACTCGCTGCCAAACATAAAATTTCAAGTCGAGTCATAAAAACGGCTGCCAGATGTAAGCAAGTGTATGTGTGTGTGTGTGTGTGTGTGTAAGTGAGTGGGTTGCCCAAGCAAAAGCAACAATAAAAAGAAGCAGAGGAAGCCAAAGGCAAAAGCAAAAGCAAAAGCAAAGTCAAAGCAAAACAAAATTAGTTTCATAAGTTTTTTATGAGTTCATCGCTTTTTTTTATGTGTGTGTATGTTGCATATATGTATGTGTATGTGTGTATTTGTGTATATATATGAGTGTGTGGGTGAGTGTGAGTGTGTGTGTGTTTGCATGTGTTTGAATGAGTATGGGTGTGCTTGTGTATGTGTCGAGTCGCACTCGACTAACCAACTTTTGTGCCAAGGGTCGAACGTCGTGGCAGTCGCGTGGGCGACAACTTGCTCTCTCTCAGCTGCCCACACACACACAAAGGCAAATACATACACACACACACACACACACACATTTACATTTGTTGTGCTGGCACTTCCGTTGCTCTCTTTCTCTCTCACTCACACACACACATACGCATGCTTTGTGTACTGTGGGCTAAGCGAAATAATTCACAAATGAAATATATAGAGCAGGAAGCCAAGTATAATATATATATAATACATATATATATATACATATAAACTACATATATTGCAAGTAAATTTCCTTTGTTGTTTTGGCTAGACGTGTGTGTGTGTGTGTGCGTGTGTGCCATTGTGTGTTTGTAAGAGAGAAAGAGAGCGCTTCAACGGTAGCGACAATTTGTTAAATTGTTATTGTTATTTCTATGTTAAATGCTCCACTGCCCACACAATGAGGCGCACTACACCCCGCACCACCCTTCATCAACTCAAACCACCCCTCACCTCACCGCACCACCCAAACCAGCGCCATCTAGCGGCGACGTGCGACCAACGCTTCTTTCTGGCCCAACAAAAACTCAAACTGCAAAGTTTTTTGTTTTATTTTATTTGTTGTGTTTTTTGTTATTGTTGTTGGTTTTTTTTTGTTTTTGTTGTTTAGTTATTGTTGTTGTTGCTTTTGTCTTGTCGCCGCAGGCTGCACGTAGCGTCGATCTGCATAAATTATGTGAAATTTATAAGGACAACAAAAGGGACAAGCCAGCGCAATGGCAATAACAACGGCTACGACCACAGACAGCGGCTACAAGCGAAATGTTTTCTATTTATTTCTATTTTTTTTAATAATAAAATAAGAATGAAAAACAAATATTGTACAACAATTTTATTTAAATGTTCAACACACACACAAACAGCCACACAAAGCGGTAGCATGCTTTTCAGAGCATGGCGCTATGAACAAACCGTAAACAGGAACAAATAACTACAGCTACTATAGCTATGCTTGGATATCGGGCTTATATAATGCTGTGTTAGAAAATGTCAAGCTTAGGTTTTGCTAAAAAAAAGAGATCTAAAAAAAATGATTACAATGCAAAAATGTCACAAATTTTAGCTTCATTTAAATGCATACGAAATCATATGAATTTGCATTTTAAAAGAATTCAAATTCTTAAAAAACTTCCATTTTTTTTTCTATAAATATTTTAGAAAAATAAATGTATTAATAAATGTTTGAAATTTAAAAAAATGCAGCTTATAATGGTTTGACTAAAATATGAAACTCATCAATTGTCTTAATTTCCACAAATCAAATTGAGTAGTTCAAATAAATATTTGAAAATAATTTTTAAGGCCAAGTAAAGGTGCACTATCAATCACAAAAAGCTAAAAACTATTTAAACAATTGTTTAGAGCATTTGAAAATTAATTACTTACTCATATCTCTGAAGCAGTAGGTATGTAATAACTTGCTTGAAACATATAAATCTATCATAGGGTGTAGCATGGCCATTTTTGATTGCACCTATGAAAAATTCAAGTCACATTCTCGCACGACATGTTCGTGTGTGTCATGCGAGTATACTCACAGAGAGCGACCGGTCGGACAGAAAGACAGCTGGACAGCCGAACAGTCGGACTGTTGTACAGTTTGGCAGTTGACCAGTCATCCAATGGGACAGTTGGGGTACCCATAACGAACAGAGTTCAAGTGAACTTTCAGTTCTAATGGGGCGGCTACCTATGTCCAGCGATTCATTAGAAGGTGGACAGAATGGGCAGAGCTCTATAGCCAGTTAGCCATAACAATGGGAGTAAACGAGGCAAACCAAATCGTGTGAGGCTTTACGATTTACCTGGCCTAAGTAGCTACTACCGAAGTGACCGACCAACTGCCAACTGCTTCTGCCCACATTGTTCCTGAAATTACCGACGATGCTTTCGCTTTTTGGATGTGCCCAACAAATTGATTTTCTCACACCAATACACATACACACATACACACATGAGTATGCACACCGACAAAAGAGTGGGTGTGTGAGGGAACCCTGTACAATTTAGGCGACAAGTTGATTTTCGATGTTTGAACACATTTCACTTTTGCTGTGGATGTGAGTTGATTTCGATTGGCAAAGGCAAAGCCAAAGTCAAAGCCAAAAGGTATAGCTAAAGGCAAAAGGTAAGTCAAGTACAAGTAATAATATCATCAGCAAAGCAAAGTTTCAATTTGATTTTGTATTTAGTTAGTTCGTATTTTGGTTGGTACTGATGCCTTCAAGCAGGTGTCACTTATATAAGCCAAAAATGAACTCAACTGTCAGAGGCCACAAATTAATCCACACAAGATTGAGACTTGTCAATGCACTGGGTTTACCTATAAACCGACTTACTAAGCTTTCTAAGAACTATGTTCTCTTCTCACACATGATGTGCCTTTTAATAGATCTCTATCAAGCTAAGACTCTTAAACACTAAATATATATTTAACTATACATTTTAACTTATTCATTTATATATTATACCATTATTAATTTATTTACTTTGATGATAAAACTTTTCATACCTTTCTTCGAAATTAAAACTCTAAAACTTAAAAAAATATTCTTAACTATAAACTTTCAGATAGTAATTTATGTAACATGTCCGTATGTATTAATTTACTGTGCCTAATTTCTTGTGCTATTTGCTTTCAATAAGTTTCAGGCATATTTATTTATTTAATATAACCAAAATAAGTCATAAACTCATAAAATGTTGTCTCGAAATTCAATTTTCCTGTATGTATATATATATACTGTATATATATTGCATTATGGACGTGTACAAATAGATCGAACAGTCAGTTTAATATGTCAGTTCACAATATGCCATATGTATGCAGAACGTGGACAAGCTCGGGTCAATCCTTTAATTATTGATGATTATTAAAAAAAAAAAAAAAAAAAATCCGTCGATAAAGCAGGCGTTTCACCTCATCTGTTTCAATGGGCTTTCACTTGGTTTTCCCAGGCTCATCTTTAAATTTCAGCACAGCTTGGCTAATAAATTATGGAGTCTTTTTGCCAGCGATACGAACTGTAGACCGTCTAGGGATGAGAAGATATGATGGCAAAAAGTGACCAAATGCAGAGGGAAAGCTACTTAGCAGCTTAGCAAATGGCAGAAGCCGGATGGAGTGATATCAACGTCAACCCGGTGCCGACAAATGCGAATTGTGAATTCATGTGGCCTGACACGTGCTACGCTGATGGACTTGACTACACTCAACTCGACTCGATACCATTCAACTAGACTCGCTTCGACCTTTCTATAAAATGCATATAGTTTTCGTTAAATTCTCGGAGAGATACATTAACAGGTAGGTAGACTTATCTATGCTACATGTAAATGGGATTAAATGCGAGCCTAATTGATGTAAAAATGTGTGCCATGTTCAATCGTTTTGCATTTAGTTTTCGTTGATTTACGAGTGTATTTAATCACAGCATCACTGCAACTCGGTCAACTTTACACTTTCCAATTGCAACTGTAATCTGAATTCGCTTGATTTAATAAATTTTTTGGATTCTCTGACATTAATTGCCTGCGTGAAGAGATTAAAATGAGATGCACACACAGACAGGATTCAATTGAGTTTACAGGCTGAATGAATTGCTTCAATTTGTGGTACGTTGTTCTTATCATGTACAGCTCGTTATGCGCTTCAATTATTATATTTATTATATACATATATGGCAATTGCATTGATTAAATGAGAATGAGATGGCATAATTGATGAGCGGATTTTTTGTCGCACTCATGCATTAATCAAACGTAAAGTATACCCCAATGTTAATACACACTAACTGTAGTTGAATCAAGCATATAATCCGTTGAACAGCAGCTGCTCAACATATATGAAGCATCAATTAAACTCTATATTATATTATAGTTATGGCTGCCTTTTAATTGATATAATACAGCATAATTACAGCTGCTGACCAGAGAGAAAGAGCCAGTGCGTTGAGAGCTTACACACTAAATGTAATTATGTTGCTTCAATTCATTTAGTTAAGTATGCGTATCATAGTCAGATCTTTGCCAAACTTGTGTGCACACAGAGACATATATGTATGTATATTTATATATATTGTATATGTTCCAAAAGTAAACTGAGTGCCACAGAGAGCATATTCGTGAGCATATTATTATAATTATATGATACACAGGCATACTCAGAGTGCGGCAAGGCCATCAAAAGCAATGGCATTCGCTTTGCGCTCTGCGCTCTGCTCTTTTATTATTGCTGTGCTTATAGCAAACGCGTCAACATTGCGTATGCGTAATACATATTAAGTATACGTCTCGTTGCATGAGACAAGCGTCAAACAGTAAATAATGCATAATACATTCGTTGTACGTGTGTGAGTGTGATTGTGTGTCAGTGTGCATTCGTTCGTTTTACTTTTAAGTCAATCAAGTGGAAAAACGCTTTCGTTTTTAATTGCGTGTAGACTTTTATACATTTTCACACAAAATGCAAATGAATTTCAAAATAAAATGTCTCAATAAGCTGGCATTCATTGCATTTTTTTGGCATCATCAAATAAAGAAGTAACAGTTGTTAAAAATCAAATTAAAAGAATGCAAGTACGTGACACAAGCTGGCCATACTCTTTTATACTCTGCCGAAGGGTATACTCTAAACTTAATAGGCAATTTGGAGTAATCGTAATCGTAATACGAATGGAATGAATGGAATGGAAACAAAGTCACGCACAAACACGTATTGCTGGGGGCAGCTGGGGCAACCGGAGACAATGAAATAATTTTACACATTGTGTGTAAGTGATTCGATAAAAACCTAAGAGCCAAAATGCTATATGCTGAATGCTGAATGCAACTGGGTCGAAATATTAGAAGCCAAATGCCACGATTTAATGGCCAATAAATCGATTTGCTTACCCACTGCACTGCTGCTGCCCACAAGTCGCATTCTGGCTATACCATGTGCTGATCTGAAATGCTCGTAATGTACATATAGAATGCCTAGAGGTTTTTTTTGGAGAGGCTTATCGGCACGCATGCACGCATTGCCAGCTGCTGGCAATTTGGTTACGCAGATAAACCATTTATTGGGCACATAAAACGGGTAAAATTACTTCTCAGCGTCCATTTTGCCCCAACCAATCATCAATCGCCATACATATATACTATATACCATATACGCATTGTCTGCTCTGTCCTATCACAACGCATTCATGCCACATTCATTGAATCCGTGCTTGAATATGCTCTGGGGTTTGTTTGCAATTTCCTTTTGTTGTCCGCTGGCTCAATGAACAGAACTCAACTCAACTCAACTCAACGCAACTCAACTCAGAAAATCAATTTTGGGACAACAATTTTCCATAATAAACGCTACTCGTATTTCCACAAACATTTTCTTTTTTCCTGCTATCCTCTTCTCTGCTCTTCTTCTGGCTTGCACTTTCACTAAATAGCGAAACGAATGGCAACAAATTAGACAAATTGCTAGAAACATTTGTCATCATCTTCCCAAAAAGCATATTCATTGGACCCGTGAGCTCGGCAATTTTATTGTGGTGCTATCAAATATTTTTTCATATTTTTTTTTTTATTTTGGTATTCAGGCACTCAATTGCCACTTGCCAAAGTGCCAGAGTGCAATTTGAAAGAGGAATAATGGCAAAAGCAACTCGTAGATGCTCTTTAAAGCATATTGACACCAATAAAGCAATATTAGACAAATTTTAAGAAGAGTTTTATTATAATATACAATATAAAACAGCAAAAACACTGTCCCAATTTCATACTTTAAACTTTTTAACTAAACAAATGAGTTCACTTGTTTAGCTATTGCTATAATTACAGGGTATGCCTGACTGTTTTTTTACGATACGAAAACATTGCATTGAATTTAAAGTGCATTCATTGTTTGTTCAGTTCAAGCTACTAAATTTTATTTAATTCCTTTGAGTTTTTTACTATGCAGTCTGTGTATAAATTGATCTATTATAGTTTGGCCTATACATTAGATGGTCGTTAGTTAGCCCACAGCTCAAACCCAAGTATTTTTATATCCGAGTCCTTGTCAGAGGCTTTCTATTTAAATTGTCCCTTATAATTTGTCATTTCAGTCAACTTCAAAAGCGCGCGCCCGGAAACTTTTGTGTCGTACAAAACATATATATGTATATAGAGAAAAAAGGGCAAAATAAAAAAAAATTAAATTAAATAAATTACAAAATGCTTTACCTAAAGAGAGAGAGAGAGAGAGCGAGAGAGAGAGGGAGGGAACAATTCAAGCAAAATAACAGAAAGGACATAAAAGAACAAGAACAAATGAATAAAAATGTGAAAGAAAAAAGGTAAAGAGCCCAGCGTAAAAGTAAACAAAAGTTCAGGCTGCCAGCCAGACCAGACGAGGACGAGACGTGCTGCAAATGTTTAACAAGGATTCGGTGGCAAATTAAAAGCCACCAACGTAGCCTCCATAAATCATGTGCCATGCCAAAAACAACAACGACAAAAACATAATGAAAAAATAAAACGAAAAGAAAACGCGAAAGGGGCTAGAGAAAACAACAGAACCTAGTCAAAGAAACCAAGCTGCAAATAGCTGCATTTCCATTTCATGAATGATCTTGTTGTTGTATACCCTACACTTAGAAAGCACTCAGCAGGAGATTTGCAAGTGCATGAGAGCTTTAAGTCTAACAGATTTGATTTGATGTTAAGAATAAGAAGTGTTCTAAATGTTTTTTTGATATATTTTTGTTTACAATTATTATTTAAAATTCTTTTGTAAATGTTATCAAAACACTGTAATTTAAAGAGTAGTAATAATTTTTTTTATATAATATGTATATATTATTTTTTATGATCAACTACAAGTGCTACTACTGCCACTTTTTGTTGACAATTTCATTTTATTTTGAACATTGAGTTTTAAAGTTTTGAGTTTCCAACGCATTGCACTTGATGAGGGAGAGAGCCGGAGTAGAAGGCAGTTGGAGTACAAGGGATGTCCAGTAGCAACACAGACAAACAATTTAAATTGCGAGGGAGGCACTCAAAAACAAAAAACAAAAATAAAAGAGAAAATAAAAGAAAACTGGGCCATGGCATTGCGTTGAAAGGTCCCGAATGCCCCATTTTCGAGTGCCGTGCGAAAAAGGCCGGTCGGTCAAATACACAAATACACAAAAGAGAAACGACAACGACAACGACAATTGCAAATAAAAATATGTGACACGAACACGGTGCCAACAACACTGTACCGGAAAATAAACGGAAATTGTGAAATATACAAATGTTCTATAGAGGTGAACTACATGAAAATTTCCACCCGCACACCACTAAGAACATTTCCTGCTTCTGTATCGCAGTCTATCGCACTCAAACGCCCTCTATCGCACCCTCTTGCCCTTTGTCTTGTTCTCTTCCAAACGTTATAGTCCAGCAGACAAGACAAAACGGCTTATATAATTGTAGAGTTTTAATAAAAATACATAGCTCAAGCTGGCACAAACATTACAATGTCACAGTTGTGAATTTTCCACAACCAAAAAAAAAAACAGGAATACACTTAAATACAAAAATACGAAAATAAAATACAATTGGCAAATGTCAAACATATTTCCCCAAAAACAAGCCTGTCCCACTGCAGGCATTTAACATATTTTTTTTATTTTTTCTTTTGCTCTGAGGCTAAATATGTGCCGGAAGTAATACACAATCGTATTGCTTGATTTTCGAGAGGAAGCATTTAAGTTGATTACTTTTGCCCCAGTAGTTTTTTATGTAGTGTACAGAAATCCAGATTACAGATATTGTTGTCTTTAAAGCAGAAAGTCGTAATTCTATTGTGCTTGATGATTTGAGAAGGCAATAACATTAGTTAGATTATCTGTAGATATATAAGCTTAGATTTTACCAATTTTTTTTATTCGATCTTTCTATTTTGTAATTAAATTAGGTAAAATCTGCACAATTACCGCAAGCAGCTGGAAAAATGTGCTGTCAAAAGTGATTGGAAAATATATTACCAAATGGCCAAACAAGTTGCAATGCAATACGAAATTGGCAACTGGCACATGGCCAAAGAACAAAAGTACAACAAATTCAAGGCATAAGAAAAGATGGCCAACAAATTTCAACCACAAAAGTGTGGCCAGGCGAACACACACAAACAACACAAGGAAAAAAAAGGAATTGTAATTACGAAATTAAAACTGCGACAGCTGCATGATGGACTGTCGAAAATAAATGAATGGATTGTCCCGCCTGCCCTCCAAAATTGACGAACATCAAGCAATATATACATACATATATACGACCGCCCGATCAGGCCTTGGGCCATTTTTGCTACAATGTTCTTTCCCCAAAGGGGATTTCGTTTTTGGAGGCAGTGGGGTATATTAGTGGTACTACAATAGCCAGTCTCTTATAATGCACTGCAGAGACAGGAAGAAACGAGAGAGAGAGAGAAGAGAGAGAGAGGGAGATGGAGAGGAGGAGCTCCTGCCGGCAGCAACAGCAGCCAGTGTCTGGCAGTGACGGATGCTGCCATTGGCAACAGCAGCAGCATTGCGAACGTGTCCTGACCGAGGCCGAAGCACCACAGGCACCAAGCATCAAGCATGAAGCATCCACAAGCGGCACAACCACCAACATCAAGTGTGGGTTGTGTGGATTGTGTGGCCTGCTGTGGTGCAGCAGGCGGCAGGTGGTTGATGGTTGGGGTTCTTGGTTGCTTGGTTTTCCAAGCTGATGTCTGATGGCTTGGCCTCTTATTGAAATTTGTTGCATTATGCTTGGTGTGGCTTGTGCCCTGTTCAGTGCATACTTGGCAATGTCCTTGCCACATTGCCTTCCCTCTCTCTTCCTCTTCCTTTCTCCAGCTGCACTTGATTGTCAACAAAATTGTTTTGCAGTCAGCTGGCGTTCGTTCTCCTCCACCTCTTTTACTTGGTCTTTTTTTGAGCCTGTTTTTCTTTTTGTAAGTTGAGGTTTTACTGCTCTTTTTTTTGAGGGGTTCGGGGGGACTATGGCACTTTATTTTGAAGTGACTGCAGCTGGGTGCTAGTGCCAGGCCGTCAGGCAGTCGAAAGGACATGCGACTGTAATTAAATTTGTGCATCTGAAATGAATCAAGCACTTAAAGTTTTGTGTGCATGCAAAAAAATTCAATTTAATTTTTATTTTTTCAAATTAGACAAGCAAATGTGACATTGTTTGGCTTTCCATATGCACACACACACATGGGTGTGTGTATGCTTACAACAAACACACACACACACTCACATAGAGAGAGAGAGCGAGAGAGAGAGAGAGAGAGAGAGAGAGAGAGAGAGAGAGAGCGAGAGAGAGAGAG
>JBANCZ010002564.1:0-15315 GCA_037040025.1 Sphaerogastrella javana
CCTTGCCCACAAATACACACACATACAGAGAGAGAAAGAGAGAGAGAGAGAGAGAGCACAGGCTGCTTCAACTGAGAGCAGCGACTGAGCTGCGACGCAAGCAACAGCAGCAACGACACCAGCAGCAGCAGCAGCAGCAGCAACGTCGGCAGCAGCAGCAACAACAGCAACACAGCCACATTCAACAGTTGAACAATCTCCAATTGACTCTTTGGGCATTATAGCCGAGCTCAACGTTCATCCGCGACAAGTTTTTCGTACCTTTCGTGCAGGCGAGTTACACTTTTTTCGCTTTGGCTCTTTTCGATAAATATACACAATACGAATTATCGAATTGCCAACTAAATTCAAGCGCATCAAAATTTGTTATTATTATTAATATTACTACAATTTCAATACTCGCAAACACACAAAAAACAACAACAACAAATTTATACGAAATTATACGTTTAAGTGCAAGAAGAAGAAGCAGCAACAGCAACATCAACAGCAACAGCAGCAGCAACAGCAACAGCAACAGCAGCAACATTAGCAGTAGGAATAGCAGCAAATAAAATACATAAAAAATAACGAAACGAATCGAAAGAAGAAAAAAAAAAAATATATATATATATATATATAAACGAAGAAAAAGAAAAAAAAGAAAAAGAATTCGTTCGCGTTCGTTTCGCGTGTGCGTGTGTATTGGTGTCTGTGACTGTGTCGGTGTATCTGTCTCTGTCTCTGTATCTGTGTGTATATTTGCGTGTGTGTGTGTGTGTGTGTGTGTAAGCGCGCTCAGTCGCTCGCCGTGTCTGTGTGCAGCTCTTTGTCAATGTATGTGTGCATGCGTGTGCATGTTGTATGTGTGTGTTTGTGTGAGCCAAAACGAGACGCCATCAATGCTGAGCAACAGCAACAGAAATAAAATTCAAAATAAAAATAGTGATTAATAACAAAAGCAACAGCAACAACAATAACAACGAAAGGCAGCGCGAAAAAAGCGCGTAATTAAAAATACTTACGAAAAATACTATAACTAAACAAAACGTAAAACGACACGAAAAAAAAATACCAAAACAAGCAACAACAATGAAAAATGTATAAACTGAGAAAGCAAAAGCTACAACAACAACAGCAACACCAGCAGCAACAGCAACAGCAACAACAACAAAAGCAACAACAACTACAACAACAAAGAGACACAAATGAAACGGGCAAACGCCAGCGCCATAGCCGCCCCCGCCCACGCCCCCGCTTGCTGCTCAGCCTCAGTCTCAGCCTCAGCCACAGCCTCAGTCGCAGTCGCAGTCGCAGTTGTCGTGTTTCGCGTTCGTCGTGGCAATTAAAACAAAGTTTTCATATGCAAAATACGCAAAACAAATGCTAATGTTATTACTAACAGTGCTGCTAAAGTCGCTGTTAATGTTCATGTTAATGTTGATGGCAATGCAAATGTTAATGTTAAACTAAATGCAAATGTTGTTCTTACAGTGCATGTTATACTCCAAGCGCGTGTCGTTGTATGTGTGCGTGTCTGTGTGTGGTTCAAAATGCACAGACGCCAAACAATAATAAAAGCAATAACAAAAGCAACAGTAACAGGAAGAATAACAGTAACAGCAACAATAACAGAAGCAGCAACAATAACAGCAACAGCAACAGCAACAATAACAGAGCCAGCCTTAGTAACAGAGATCAAAGCTCCAACGGACGCAGGAGCAGACATTGCTGCGCATTAGAAGTTCAGCAGCAGCAGAAAAAAAGCACAAGCGCAGCCCGAAAGCACAAAAGCAAAGCCCCAGCAGTAAGGCTTTAAGCGAAGTAGCATTTCAAAAAGCAACAGCAGTAACAGCAGCAGCAACAAAAGTGGCGAAAGGTGCACCCACTAACAGCAGCAATAACAGAAACAGCAGCAACAACAGTAACAGCAACAGCAACAGCAACAATAACAACATCTACAGCAACAGCAACAACAACAGCAACAACATATACAGCAACAACATCTACAGCAACAACAGACTTAAGTCAGCGATTACTGTAAAGGCAGCCTCCAGTGATAGTGTGCCATAGCAAGAGCAAGAAGAAGAAAGAGAGAGCGAGTATAAGAGAGAGAGAGCAAGAGACGAAGAGCAAACGATTGGAGTACGAAATAGTTAGAAGAGATCCTTACAAATTTTGTAGTGCCAAATAGATACGTTTTTACCTGGGCAGGCACAAAACTGCATAAACCAATATATATGTATATATATATATACACATATGTATATATAGAAATATATAGAAGCATATATATATATATATATATACGCACGCATACATATAAATGTAAGTACCACAACTACAAAGAAGTAATTATAAATGCATAAAATGCAACACTGGGCGACTCTAAGCCAGGCTTAACAACACCAACAGCAACAACAGCAGCAGCAACAACAACAACAACAACATCAACAACAGCAACACAAACAACAACCAGCAAACGGCACAGCTATAAAAGCCAAATATAAAGCACCCTGTAAGGTGCGCAGACAATGCTGACGCCGACGCTGACGCCGACATCGACGCTGACGCTGTCAACGTAGCAGCCGCAATGGTAATAGCTAAACTGAGCGAGCCCATACGCAACAGCCACAAGCAAGCCAAGGCGAGAGCGAGAGGGAACGTATTCGAATGCCATGCTGTGTGCCAGTGCAAGCGAGAGCGCGTGCAGGAGAGCGAACGCGCGCGAGAGAGAGAGTGTGTGCGGCCAAAGAGCGCAAAAGAGCACAAGAGCGTAGAGAGCGAAAAGGGATCAAAATGCGCGCGTGTGTGAGTGTGTCTGTGTGTGTGTGTGTATGCTTGCGCGAGTGCCTGTCTGTGTTCGTGTGTGTGTGTATTGCTACTCTGCTGCTGCTGCTGCTGCTCACTCGCAGTTCGCTGCTCTTGCGCTGCCAGCGTCGCAGTCGCCAAGTTCGAAAAATCGAAGTTGTGTGTTTTTGATTACGTTTTCTCGTGGCTTCTTGTATCGCTTTGGCTTCGACTTTGCTGACTTTGCGGGTTGTTGTAGTTGTTGCTGTTGTTGTTATTGTTATTGCTGTTGTTCTTCTCTCTTTTATACATATGCTGCTGCTGTGTTGCTGTTGTTGTTTTATTCTTTTAACTTTTTGTTAGTGGCCCGCCACATTGATGATGGCGATCAATTTGGGGCTGCGATTATGGTACAGTAAAGTGAGCACAACATCGACGACGCGTTAGCCACTACGCAGCACACACACACACTCATGCACACTTTACTCTCAAACATATGCGAACGAACGTAAGCGCACACACACACACACACACTTGCGTGCTCACACATACAAAGAGCCTTACTCTGGGCACACTTAACCCACACAAAAATAAAAGAAAGAAAGAAAGAAAGAAAAAAAAACTGAAATGAAATAAAGCAAAGGCAGGGGCAAACGGGGGTTCACTTCGTGAGAGAGTTATTTTATTTTCGTGTTCGTGTTAACGTTTATTGTTTTTCTTTTCTTCTTCCACTGATGTTATTTTTTATATTTCTTTTTCTTCTTGCTTGCCTTCTTGGCTCTGCAATCTCTTCGTGCGTCTCTTCACGTCGTTTGCTTTTGCTTTGACTTTCAGCCTGGGTTTGAGCTGGCTTTATGCATGGCTATTGATGCCCGGCTTTGACCGATGACTTAGGGTTAGGGTTCCTCCACATTTCTTTAGCTGCTGTGCGGGGTGCTCACACACACACACACACACACTCTCACACACAGAATCATGTATGTGTGTGTGTGTGTGCGTGTGTGTTTGATATATCAAATGGCTGTCGGGGTCTAAATTATGTCAAATCTTGATGGGGCTTCAAATGTTATTTCGAAATGATTATTTCTTCTATGCTCAGCCAGGCCAGACAGTGATAGCCCTGTAGGCGTTCATTTTAAGAACCTTACAATAAAAAAAAAACCCTAAAGATTAGTTTACCTATAAATTGTATAAATTAATAGGGTTCTCTTTATATCGCCTGATCTCAGTTCAATAAAGTTGCTATAATTGCAGTTTGTCTTTCAAGCTATGTATAGTACCATAATTATTACCATACAAATTCTAAAATATTACATTACTTAAAATTATAAGAGTCTAAATAATATTTAAAACTATCAATTATTAAATATTTTAAATGATCTTCGTATTCTATTAAATTCTGTCAATATATAAACTATTGAAAAATCATAGTTTAAAGAATGTGTATAAAAAGTGATCTTAAACGAATTATTTTATTCAAAACATTATTTATATCTATTATTTGACTATGGAGAACAGAAAGTAATTTTAAATTCTTTCTATATAAATACTATTTAAAAAGTTTATTATTTGCATAAAAAGTGACCTTAAATGTATTATTTTATTTTTCAAAATATTATTTAGATTTATTATTGGCCTTTCGAACAGAAAACTTTCTAATCCTCATTCTATGGAACGTATCGTATGTTTCGGATCATATCTCACAGATGGAAATATATTGTAATCTCTTTAGAGCTGCCTGTAATCTCTTAATCGATCATCCATCTCCAGTTCAGAAAGAGAACAAGTCTTGAAAGTACAATCAATCTGCAGGCGCGCTCTCTCTTCCTCTCTCTCTCTCTCTTTCTCTCTCTCTCTCTCTCTCTTACTCTTTTTCTTCTTCTTTCTCTCTTTGCTTCTTTCGTGAATGAATGAGGCCCTGAGGGCAACTTTCAGGCGTAGTTTGGCCCCGATTTACATAGATCGAAGAGTGCAAACGAAGTTATTTTTATTTTTATTTTAATTTTTATTTGTTATTTGTATTTCTATTTGATTGTATTTATTTTGGCTTGATGTCATTTTAATTGTTTCCTAATTGCCCGCACAAAACTTTCTTTTGTTGCAAAAAAAAGGCAACAACAAAAACTCCTCGATTTCAATTTGCAACGTTTAGGGCGTCATCTAATCGCCTTAAGAATCGCAATCGCATTTACCTTTTTGTGGGCCACGTGCCGGCTCTGGCTCATCAATAATGACCGGTTACTGCTAGCCGTGAGTACCCCTAACCCTGCCCCTGTCACTACTACTACCTTTACTACTACCATAGAGCGCTGACTGTGTGCATTGTGAGTGCCAAAAAAAAGAGCAGAAATAAAAAACTAGTCTATAAGCCCGCCACATGACACTGACCTCACCTACTAACGGAACCAGGCACGAGGAGCAGCAGCAGCAGCTGCTAAACAGGGCAGCAGAGGGGGCAAGTTGTGTTTCGGTCGCTGGGGGGTGTGGCGTTGCTTGAGATTCAAACGAGTCAGGGGGAGAGGGCGACCAGTAGCAGAGTCTTCGTCTCAGTCTCTCGATCTGGGCCTGTGCTGAATCTCTGAGTGAACTCTCGAGCCGGTTCACCAGCGACAACAATAATAAAAACAAGTTTATCCACATATCCCCCAAAACACTCAATGCTCGGCTGCCATGAACTTTGCAGCAGCAGCAGCAGCTGAGACTGAGACGAAGACTGAGACGGAGACGGCGACTGAGGCTGAGTCTCAGTTTTTGGTGGCGTTTTATCAAACACAACAAAGCACAACATAACACACACACACAGAGAGAGAGAGAGCATACAGAATATGGCTTGGTCAGTGGACGTGCCACCTGAGCGAGCGGTGGCGCATGAACCTGGTTACGGGGGCAGGCAGGCTGTCTGTCTGGTCTGTGCAGGTCTGTGCAGGTCTGGTCTTCCAGCTGGAACCAGAAAGTCAAGCAGCGGCAGCAGCGGCAGCTTCAACTTCTGGATTAGGTCAAGGATTGGCCGACATGACTCGTTGTTGTTGTTTGGGCCTGGGTCTGGTATGAACTACCGGTACCTGTTCTAAAAAACAACAACAACAACAAAAACAACAACAGCAACAGCAGCAGAAACGACAACTTGTTGCTTTGCGCTTTGTTGTTTGTTTCACGTTTCACAGTTATCAAAAACAACAACAACAACAAAAACATAACAACTTCCCTCTGAGCAGAACACAAAAAACATGTTTTTATTTTTTTTTTGTTTTGCTGTTTTGTTGTGTGAACTGGAAATTGAAATTGAAACTGAAACTGGAATTGAAATTGAAATTGAAACTGGACTAAGCAAAACTCCAGACCAACAACAACAGCAGCAGCAGTATCAGTGAGAGGAAGCGAGATAGCAAGAGTTCAGGTCCTAGACAACTCTATTTGAAAGCAAACAAAGGGCTTAGCTGCATTGCGTGGGTGTGAGTGAGACGGCATGAGTGTCTAGGCTGGTTTGCTCGGATACCAGAGTGTGAGGGAGATGGCAGCATTAGCTGCAGGAATATAACGGGATTTGTGTATTCAATTTTTGCCGTGTGCAAACAACAAAGAAAATAAAACGCAAAGCGTAAACAAAACACGAAAATGAACAACAACAGAAGCAGCAGCAGCGAAAATAAAACAACAAAAACAAATAAATAAATACAAATAAGGCAGCGGCAGACGTCGACGCTGGCAGCGAAGCAGGCAGCGCAGCTGGCATTACAGCACGCACCAGCTGAGCGCCGCTTCTTTATGCCACCTGTTGTTGTAGTAGTAGTTGATGTTGTTGTTGTTGCTGTTGTTGTTGTTGTTGTTGCTGTTGTTGTTGCCGTTGATGAGTTATGCAGTTACACGTTTGACATTTGCGAAGGAGTCAAACTAGTTCGACGGGCACGTGTGCAGCTTTTGTTTGTCCGCGCGTCCGTCTCAGCGACGGCAGCGTCTTATTGTCTGTCCGCCTGCCTAACTGTCTGTCCGTTTCATCCATCAGCGTTGTTTGGCCTGTGCCCCCTCTCTCTCTCACTCGCTCTCTCTCTCTCTCTCTTCAACTCAATCGCACTCTCTTCGCTTTGCGTTTTGTTTGCCTGTTTGTTTCGTATGTTTTGTGCGCTTGCAAATCGTTCAACTCAAGCTACAACAACAACAACAACAACAACAACTACAACAACAACACTGTATACCAAACACCAACAACAACAACAAGAAGCGTAATAACTCATGGGCTCATCAACGCCGTCAGCTCTCATTGAGTGGAACTTAGCGACGTTTGAACCCGTTCCACGTTCCATGTTCCACGTTCCGCATTCCAATTTCGCTCATGTTTGATGTTTTTGGAGGCACGACCTAACCTGTCGTTCATGTGGCGGGTGTTTGTACTGGGATGGGAAAGAGATCAGCAGAGGAGGTGGATGGGGGAGGAAGAGGGGAATAACTGTAGAGCAGTAGCGCAACTTCTGCGCTTTTTTTCATGCACATTAAAACAACTTAGTTCGATAATAAAATACTTGAAATGAGCCTCAAATTGTTTAGCTGTTGCATTTATTTTAAATTTTAAATAAAGAAGGTTTCTTTAAAGTTAGCTTTGCTTTAAATTTGAAAGAGCTTTTATTCAGTGTTGTTTAGATTTTTGTCAAGCAATTTTATATATAACAATTAAAATGAAGAATTCTTCAAATATTTTTTAATTAAGATTAATGATATAAACCCTTTAATGAAAGCTTAAAGATGTTTCAAATGATGGAGGCGCATAAGTGACTAACTTAAAGAATTGAATTTATTAAGCTTATTTTAGTGCTAAATATAATATCGGAGCTCTATTAAACTCAGCCAGTTTCTCAATTAGTAGAAGAGTTATAAGCTCGTATAAATTCACACTCATCTAGTGAAACAATAATTAAATCCATACTGAACTTTAAATAAGTGAAAGAAGTGTTTATATTATTGTACAAAGTATTCACTTTATTGTAATTTTTAATACTATTATTAGTATAATTATAATTGTTATAATTATTACTTCTATAGTATACAATATGAAAGCTGCTGAACTTTAGGCTTTTTGCAATTAAATGATTTCCATAGTACGTTAACCCTGCAGCAAGTTCAAATGAAATCAAATCTTAGTCAAACAATGCAATTAAACTATTACTAACTAAAACAATTATTTATCAGAAATTGTAAGCGTAGTATTAAATTTAGACTCATCAATATTTGTTTTATAATTTGTACGAAAGCTGGCTTAATTGACAGCTTTAAGCTGCTGCTTCGACGAAAGCTTTTGATTACACACTCTGAAGTACAGCAATAATGCGATTCGACTTTGAGTTGAGTTGTTTCATCTGAAGAGTCATTCATAAAGTATGAGTATTTAATTGATTGTTTGCAACCGAAAGAGCGCTTAAGTGCTTGCATAGTAAAACATAGCAATTAAATTTTAATTAATCAATTGTTTCCATCTCTCTCTAACGACCGCTCTTTCTTTTGTATTTTTTTTTATCGATTTCAGCTAAGGCTAATTACAACAATACAGGAGCTGCTTGTTTGTTTTAAATACCCCTTGATCCACAAGTTCCTTAGTGCCATAAAATGCAATATTGAAACACGACAGCAACAGCAACAACAACAACAACAACAACAACAACAAGAATAACAATAACAACAACAACGACAACAACAACAAGTGCCTTTTATTGAGAACGTGATAGTGATATTAATAATCTTTATATACTCGTAACAAACAACAACTACAACAAAAACAACAAAAGCTTGCCACATAACAACAACAACAAAAACATCGAAGATACAGTCGTTTGCAATTAAAGCTCAATTAGCAGTACAAAGCTCAACTTAAAGCTCACAGCCCACAGCCGACAGCAACAAATGCCAAGCTTTAAACATAAAGCTCCATCTTGCACACATCGAATTGAGAGCTTTACACTTGAAGGCACTACAAACTGAAAGCTTTAAGTGAGAAGGGGCAACTCAGAAAGCTCGTGCCTTGTATTTAAGTACGTTAAGGATTAAAGCACACCCACCCAGGATACACAGGTCTCTTCCGCGCATATAATGTCCACATCCACCGCGACAACGAGCGTGATCACGTCCAACGAGCTATCGCTGTCCGCTGTCCACGGTCACCATCAGCACGGTCACGGTCACCACAACACCCACACACAGCAGCACACACAGCAACACACACAGCAACATAACCAGCACACACAACACACACAGCATACACTGCATCCACACAGTCGACTGGGCGGAGCACCCGGTGGCCATCTGAGCGACGCCTCGCTCTCGCCCATACAGCAGGGAGCCAACATCGTTGCAAGCAGCAGCAACAGTTCGCCCCTGGGCCAAAACGGTGTGCCGCTACTAACAGCCATGCATCGATCGCCGGATAGTCCGCAGCCGGAGCTGGCGACCATGACAAATGTAAATGTGCTGGATCTGCATACGGACTCGTCCAAACTGTACGAGAAGGAGGCGGTGTTCATTTATGAAACACCCAAGGTGGTTATGCCGCCGGACGGCAGTGGCGGTGGTGGCGGTGGGGGTGCCGGAGGTGGTGGACCGCCCGGCTCTAATGGCGGACATGATGATGGTCAAGTGATAGACGCCAGAATTGCGGCACAGTTGAGCACACAGCATTTGGCGGCGCCACCGCAACAAACCGAACACCAGCCGCTGGCCAAGATCGAGTTCGATGAGAACCAGATCATACGTGTGGTGGGGCCCAACGGTGAGCAGCAGCAGATTATCTCGCGCGAGATTATCAATGGTGAGCATCACATCCTGTCCAGAAATGAGGCTGGTGAGCACATACTCACGCGCATTGTCAGCGATCCATCCAAGCTGATGCCCAATGACAATGCTGTGGCTACCGCCATGTACAATCAGGCGCAGAAGATGAACAATGAGCACCAGGGCGTGTACCAGACATCTCCGCTGCCACTGGATGCGTCTGTGTTGCACTATGGCAATGATAATGTGATCAAAACAGAGGCGGAGATCTATGAGGATCATAAGAAGCATGCGGCTGCGGCTGGTGCAGGCGGTGGTGCTGGTGCTGGCGGTGGTTCGATCATCTATACCACCACCGATCCGAATGGTGTTAATGTGAATGTCAAACAGCTGCCCCATCTGGCAGCGGTGCCACAGAAGCTCGATCCGGAACTCTATCAGCCGGACAAGCACATCGATCTGATCTACAACGACGGCAGCAAGACCGTCATCTATTCCACCAGCGATCAAAAAGGTCTCGAGATCTACTCTGGCGGCGACATAGGCAGTCTCGTATCTGACGGCCAGGTAGTGGTTCAGGCTGGTTTGCCCTATGCCACCACCACCAGTGCCACGGGTCAACCAGTCTACATAGTCGCCGATGTCGAGGATCACTTACAGGGGTGAGTCAGCTTTTCCCGTTTCCCTTTTATATACGATTATACAACCCAAGCAATTCATTTCGTGACTTTTGTGTAAATAATTCATTAATTAGAATTTACATATATTTTTTTTTTTTAGTAAAATTTATGTTTATAAAAGTCACGGAATTATTGACCTACCCTCTTATATGTATATTTTAGAATTCTTCAAAGTTTTTAGTTTTATTTTAAGAATTTCCTTTGACTAAAATTTTAATATAAGAGGGAAATGTTAGAGGCATAAATATATTTTTAGATAATTCTTATATTACATAAAATGTATTCAAAAATTGAGTTGAATTTCAATATTTATTAACGAAAAGTGAGGTTAAATTGAAATATTCCATAGTTTAAACATTTTCCTTGAATTCCAATTTATATTGCTTAGTATAATATTTTATTATTTTTATTATAATAAAAATTTTTAATTTTACGCTTATTAAAATGAGGTAGAGTTGAGGTTTGAATAGAATGTGCCGCAACTAGGGTTGTCATTGCTGATCTATGGCATTCCTTTGGTGAACCTGGCGACTCTGGCACGTAAAATAACATAGCATCGTTGCAATTTTTGCTACTTAAACCCTGTTCCTAGACTTGTCAACCGGCCAGCCCACATCTAATCATAAATCTTCGCTAATTGTCGCACAGTTGAAGAGGTTTCCCAACAGCATGGTCGAGGAGGAGGTGCACGAGTGTAAGGGGAGCGGGCGAGGGGAGGCAACACTGCAACACTGGCATTTTGTTGTAAGCTGTTGCACGTTGTCCTTTTGGGTGCTGCAAATGTTATTTTGATCATTTGCATTTCTCATGCATTTGAATTAACCGCTTTTGCTCGTTTTACTGTTAATTATTGCGATAGGCGAAACGACACAGCGCACTAACAAGAGCAACAACAACAACAACAGCAGCAACAACAACATCAGTAACAACAACAGCAACAACAACAGTAACAACAACAAGGTGCAACGTGCAACATTGCGCTGGCGTTCTTGCGCCAGGCTTAGCTGCAACAGCAAGAGAGAGTGAGGCGGAGAGAGCGCAGGAGTCGCCATTCCCAGAGGGGCATGACAGCTTCCGTTGTAACTGTTTCTCCTATACGTTATTTGCAACAACAACAACAACAGCAGCAGCAACAGCAACAACAGCAGCAACAGCAACAACTGTGGCATTTGGCGTGCATCGAATCTGCAAGTAGGCGAAAGAGAGGCTAATCATACATACACACACACACACACACACACTGGCATAGACATCGAGGCAAAGCCAAAAGAGTCGCCACAGCCTCCACGCGGATGTTGCCACAGCCTGCAAATGCTGCCCCTGCCCCTGCCCCTGCCTCTACCTCTGCCTCCGCCTCTGTCTCTGATGTTGCTGCTGCTGCTGTCTCTGTCTCTTGTTCTATGCTGCCACCGCTGGCAATTCATTTTAGAGCAGCGGCATCAACATCATCATCTTCAGCTGCAACATCATCATCATCATCATCTTCCTAATGATGATCTTGGTGTGTGTATGTGTATGTGTGTGTGTGTGTGTGTTGCTTTTTGGTATGCGCAAAGTAATAAAAATTTGAATATAAATTAATCTAATAGAGAACCGTTACACGGTTGCCGCCAAATGCATGCGGCCAGCGCACACTTTGCTGGAGGTGCAACTAGATGCCTCTCCAATCCTCTACATTACCCACTTATTCATAGTCTTTCCTTTACACATAGCCTCACCCCACAACAACTAAGTCATCGTCAGCTGCAGCTGAATCGCAAAAATCTGCATGTTGCTGCCACAGACGAAGACACAGCCACAGCCATAGACAGAGTCTATGCTGTTGCTGCTGTTGCATCTCTAGCTGCTGCTGCTGCTGCTGCTTCTAACGTCGATGGTCATCCTGTTATAGCGGAGGCTGTATGTGCAACAGTCGCATGTTGCATGTGTGCTGCACGCCAAGGTCCATAAATAACGACAAAATTGCGTTTCCGCATATATACATAAATACATACATACAATCATACATACACATACATACATACATACATACTTACATACTAGATTTATATGTATATATTTGTGCAACCTGGACGCCTTGGCGTTTGGCATGCTGTGAGTGTGTGTGTGTGTATGTGGCAAGAGACAAGCGACATCCAAAGACAGCCTCATGATGATGACCAGGCATTGGCCTGTTCTTGCCTCCTTGCCCCTTAGCTCCTGCCCTGCCGCCTGTTGCATTCTAACAAACGTGCCACATTGACCATGGCCATAGCGTGTGGATGTTGCCGCTGCTGCTGTTGCTGCTGCTGCTGTTGTTGTTGCTGTCTCTTCGCATGTTGCACAGCTTTGGTTTCTGTTGCCTTGTTTGATATATTGGCGAGTCGCCTTTTGGCTGGGACACCTTTTTCTTGTTGTTGTTGTTGTTGTTGTTGTTGTTGTTGTTGCTATTGTTGCTGCTGCTGTGCTATACTCGCTGTTTGCCTAATTTCGTGAATACCCTGTACATTTTGGCTAAGAAGCAAAAGTGCATACGCTTTTCTAAGACGCCAATAAAAGGCAAACTGAAGCAAAAGCTAACTGGCACGCTTTAAATGTAAGTTGTGGCTTTTAAGAAGCTTGTGAAGCTTCTAAAATATTTTTGAATCCTTTGAGTATGTAAAACTGTGCTATATAATATTTCGGTGTGTCTTACGAATGGTTTTCTAGGTTTTATTTTGTTATTCAAAGAAAAATTAAATTTTGGGGATAAATCATCTGATGGTAATTTCATTATAAATGTATACCATTAATCATGGCCTACAACATTAGTCGAATGGCCACCAAGTCCAGGTTTGCAGGACCATATGAAGCTCCTTTTTGGGTTCTTGAAAATAACATCTATTATTGAAAAATCCTTTTAATATTAAATTTAATTTTCAGAATTAATAAAGTATTAAGAAATTGCAAGTTTGATAGTTGTTTTATAATATTTTTTACTAGAATATTCTCTACAACGAAATAGAAAACAGTTCTATCTTTCATCAGGCAGCTTTGTAAAGGAGTTGTATCTGTTGGTTCTAATTCTGGGCAATTCGTACGTTATTTTTTATTGATTTACTTTAAGAGTATAGGGTATTCAATGGCTGTTCATTGTATTAGTTCACACGAAACAGTTATTAAGCTGCATGAGGCACATATCAACTGTCCGTCTGCGTGCATCAGTCAACGTTGACCTTTCACAACAGTTGTTGTTGTTCTTGTTGTTGTTGATGTTGTTGTTGTAGATGTTGTTGTTGTTGTTGCTGTTGCTGTTAGTATTACTGTTGTTCTACGTCTGCGTTTGTTATTGTTGCAGCCTGTTAAGGTTGCACACAATCAGCAAGAAGCCCCAATCCTTTCCAATCGCTCCAGCTGCCTGTCTGTCACTACATGTCCTACGGTCCGCAGCGAGGGGGGCCCTTGGTAACGGGCTTACAAATTAAGCCGCTTACACTAGGCTACACTAGACTACACAAACTCAGACACCAACTACATTATTTCCATTTCTCTCTCTCTCTCTCTTTCTATCTCTTTTACTTTGAGCTTTTGCAAGCTTGACGAAATGTCATGGCTTTTGTAACGAAAGCTGGGATGATTTTTTTTATTTTAATGGCCATTTATTGCTAACAATAATTCGACTAAGTGCAATGCAATGTATACACTCACACACACAGCGACACACACACATACACACGCACACTTGATTGAATTAATTTATGGCTTGGTGTGCTATAAAATGAATTTTATAGCTTTAGTGCATTTGCATGCAGCGCTGCTTGTGCAACAGTTACAAATGCACAAATAACTAATTTAATAACCATCATTAGTTGCTCTAAACTTTGTTAGCATATAAATCAGCGAATCAAGCAGATATAACCTCAAAGTACCGCGCTTTTCCATTGCATAAGCCAACTAATATAGATATAAACCAAAAGCTTTTGCCACATTCAAAATTACCAACAAAAGCTTTTGCCACATTTGAATTATCTACAAAAGCTACTTGTTGCAATTGATGAAAGCTTAAATTTGATATTTCATTGATATAGATGATTTTTTTTGAGTGCGTTCGAATTTCCGCGTCATTGTTTTTGTCAGTGTAGAAATGAACTTTGCATTTAGAATTGAATTTTACTTTAAAATTTTAATAAATTTGTAAAATGAAGCTTTTTATACGTACGCAGAAAATTGACAAAAGGAAAGCTTTAAGTTGGTTTTGTTAAAAGCTTCAAATAAATGGGATATTATTTAAAAATTGTATTTTTTATTGCAAATAGAATTTCGTAAAATTGTTTTGTAAGTGTATAAATGAACTTTGCTCTACGAAACAGAATATATGTAAATTTAAAATAAGTGTACTATATAGCCGAAAGCTTTTAAGACGTTCACAAAGTCTAGCCAGAAGTAAAGCTTAAAGTTTCCTTATATAAAAATTATGTATTTACAGATGAAGCAATTTTTTTGCCAGTGTATAAATGAACTTTGCATTAGAATGCATGTGAAATTCAACTAAATCTATAAAATGAAGCATTAGGCTTTAAAGTTTGGCTCAAGTTGACTGCATAATTAGCTTAGTTTTGTTGCATAGTGTTAAATATTTATTATGCGGAAACCACACATAAAATTGTGTTTAAAATGAATTGCATTTTATATATGAAATTTCCATACGTAAGGATGCCCTTCAAGCGATAGCCTTCCTTGTGGGGCGTTCGCGGTCACTCACACAGACACTCACACACACACGCACGATCAGTCAGACACACACACACACACAGACAGACAGATGGAGGTACAACGGTCAGGCTGGCACACCTCATTTATTTAGTTACTTTCACTTTAGTGATCATATTAAATTTCCGAGCTGCAAAACATATTTTTGCTTGGTATTTCGTGTTTTGTTTTGCTTTTTTTCCTTCTCTCATCCTATCCCTCTCTCTCTCTCTCTTTGCTCACTGCCTCTCACTCTCTTGCCGTCTCACTCTTTGATTTTTATTGAATTTTTATTTTATTTTAATATGACATTTTAGTCATGATAAAAGTGTAAGAGTGTATCGGTGTTCTCTCTCTGTCTCTCTCTCTCTCTCTCTCTCTCTGTGTGTGTGTGTGTGTGTGTGTG